>MCJB01048932.1:1739-43887 GCA_002018475.1 Nicotiana obtusifolia
GGGTGGGGGTAACTAAAAAAAAGACTTATTATTGGATCCCTTAAATCTATTTTGACTCATTTAATAAAAATAATATTTATCTTCTACGCATTTGGGAGATAAACCCTTTATATTAGCAAAATCTCTTTCTCTCTTATAAAATATTTTGTTCTTCTTCTTCTTCTTCTTCTTCTTCTTTCTTCTACTCCTTCTATTGGAGAACTCTCAATCCACAAAAGTACCATTCTCCCACTACCATCAAGATCACATTTAGTTATATAAAAGTTTTAGTCTTTATCCTTTGAATATGTTAGAATATTATCTTCAAGAATCAAGATGGGTTAAGCTTATTTCAAACCCTAGGTTGGATTTGTGGAGAAACTCTTTCAAACTTGTGGTAAGCTTCTTGTTCAACATATTTTGGTGAAATTATTAAGTAGTTGTTATAGAATTTGAGATTTTGAAAGTAAGAGATTTAATCCCTCTTTTGAATTCGGCAGCAGTTAGTATTTTGAGCGTAACTTTTTCTTTAAAACTCGGATTGTGGTGCTTCAAAATTCTGTAGAAAGATAAGACATAGATCTACAATTGTTATGCAGACCAACATGGCCAGTTCTGCCGTATACTATGTCAAAAAGAGGCTAAAATATGAGGCAGAGTTACTGCCAGATCTTTATTAAAGTAGTTGTGACCCATTTAGTCCCCTTTTTGTTATTCATCTTGATTTGGTTTGAACATATTTAAATTTCAGACTTTAAGTGAGTGTTGATTACGTGTTTAAAGTACAAGAAACATTCGTTCAAGCTAAAGAGACGCCTTAGGAAAATCGCTCTTTTCTTAGCTTAGAAGATCTCAAATCACTTGATGTCGTTTGAGGTTTAGAAAACACAAAAACTTCAAGGTGTGCACATATACTTGAGTGTTTCTTTCAATTTAATTTGTTGAGATATTGTAAGTGGTTAAGATTTGGTAAAATTTTATCTTACTTTAAATTTGTTGTCATATTGACTTTGTTGCTACTTTACTAGTTTACTTGCTTTGTTGCTAGGGAAAGAATATCTTGAGGCATTTTCATTTATTAGTGGTTATCGAGGGTATAATTTTGTAATTGAGTTATGAATATGTTAAAAATCATATGGGTGTCATGTAAAGTATTTTTGAAAGACAATTTAACTCGCCCACATATACGGATTGCTTGAGCATCATTATGTTGGGATTTTGTCCCTCTTGTGATAGTGACTTTGTCACTTATATTGGCATGCCTTTTGTTTGGATCTTGACTCATCTTGGCTTTGGATTCACATTTCATCATAATCATGGACTTTGTCCGTTTTGAGTATGGATGGAAAAGCCACTTTCAATATGTCTCTTCATTCTCTTGGTAATTGGGTGACGACCTTACTTGATCTAAGACTCCGGTCCTTCTTATTACTTGATTTTTCTTTGATGTAATTTTATGCCGCATGTGTTGAGCAAACAACTAATCAATCGGCTTTCTCGGATTATAGTCGAAAATCTTCTTGACATTTGAGACTTTGAATAATGGTATCTTGAACTATGTTATGATTTTATATTTAGCCCTCTTGAGATGATTGTACCTTCATTAGGTACTTGATATTGATTTTAATAAGCTCATATATAAAATATATTTCTTGTATCGTTTCATAGTCTACCTTTTTTATTATGATATTGTAATGACCCGATCGGTCGTTTTGAGCATTTGCATTTCGCTCGGTGGTTTGAGGGCATGAGTTGCTCCGTATGATGTATTATGACTTGTGTGCATTGTTGATTTCAGTTTTCGGGTGATTCGGAATTAGTTCGGAAGAATAAATTTCATGTTTGAAGCTTTAGGTTGGAATAGTTGAGCAAGTTTGAATTTTGAGTATTTGACCTTGGGTCGGAGTTTTGATGATTTTGTTAGGTCCGGATGGTGATTTTGAACCTGGGCATATGCCTGGATTTGCATTTAGGTATTTCTAGAAGGTTTTAGCACTATTTGGTGAATGTTGAAAATTTAAAGGTATGGAATATTCGTAAGTATGACTGAAAGTTGACTTTGATGATATCGGGTTCGAATTATGATTTCGAGAATTGAAATAGCTTCATTATGTCATTTGGTACTTGCGTGCAAAATTTGAGTTCATTCCGAGTTAATTTGATAAGTTTCGGCACGTTTGGAAGTTGAAAGATTCAAAGTTCATTAAGTTCGATTTGAGGTGCGATTGTAGTTTTGATGTTGTTATGCGTGATTTGAGGCCTCGAGTAAGTTTTTGTTATGTTATGGGACTTGTTAGTATGTTTGGACGGGGTCTCGAGGGGATCGGGTGAGTTTCATATAGGTTTGGGTTGTGTTGTGCTCGTTTTTGATGTTTCAACGTCGTTTTTTCAAGAATAAATGGTATCATATTAAGCAAATGAGCTCCAATTTATGTTTTTATTTAATCATTAGATCCGTATCGTAATTACGGAGCCATAGAAAAAAGAATCGTTGAATTTGAACATCGTATGAGGGAGTTATGCTCATTTTAGTGTTGCAGAAGAGAGCTGGTGCTGGTGTTCGCAGATGCGAAGTTGGGTCCGCATCTGTGACCTCGTAGGTGAAAAAAATGGTCTCAAGAGTGGAAATGAATGCTGGAAATGCGCACGTGCAGAGTTTTTGTCACAAAAGCGAAAATCCCTGTGTATAAAAAAATCAAACTGCGTTCTTTTGGTATTTTGAGCATATCTTGAGTTCTAGAGCTCTAATTGAGGTGATTTTTACGACGTTCTTCTTGTCTTTTCATGGGGATCAGCATCTAACCATATTTTGATTGGATAATTGGGGGGTTTTTATCAAAATCTTTTCTAAAGTGAATAATTGAGTTTTAGCATATAATTATACCAGTCTAGGAGCATGAAATATGATATTTTTTCCATCATATACATGTGTTCTTCTATACTTGCTTCTGTGTGATATGATTTGGACTGTTGTGCCTGTGACCACGCCGGGCGGATTGATACTATAGTACATGAGTTGTCCATGTAGCACGTGAGTTGTCCGTGCGGATTCAGACATTGATACTATAGCATGTAAGTTGTCCGTGCAGCACGTGAGTTGTCCGTGCAACATGTTACAACCCATATTTGTATACGTTAGCTTACGCCATAAGTTAGTCTACGTAGGTCCGAGAAGAGATTATCTTTGTGATGATAAGAATTTGGTCCTATTAGTCTTAAATGATACAAGGGTGTAAAAGGGTGGTTAACAAGTACTAGAAGTTAAATGAATCAAGAATGTTGTAACTCGTATTTTAGGGTAAATCTAGAGGTGATTAATATTACCAAGAGGTTATATTTTAAGGTATTTGTATCATATAATACCCGTTTCATAAGTCTTGAAGTCAAACGAGTTATGAAACAAAAGTCGACAAAAGTTGTTGTAACTTACGTTCATAATTTTACTCATACTTTAGGTCAAATGTCACTAAGCTTTTCTCCCAATTTACTTGAAATTATGGGGTGATCTACCCACTAAATTGAATACCTATGAGTCTAGTTTTCAACTCATTAAACCGTTTGTCGATATGATCTCCGAGATGAGAGATATTCGCGTTTTCGCGAGACTGCGCCAAGCAGCTCTCTATGGGGCCCACATAGGCGGTTAAGACCTATGGATATATATAAACACGCTTCAAACCCGTTTTTAATCATTTTTTTCAGTACATTCAGACCTTAGAACCCTAATAACACTCTCTCAAGGTTCTCTTATGATCCAAGACTAAAACAAAGGGCAAACAACACAAATCAAGTGTCGGGAATCCCGTGGCGCGAGTAAGTTTCTTGTTCTTCTTGTTGTTGCTGATTTTTGTGTTTTTCCAACTCGTGTGGGAGGTTGTTTTAAGTTGGTTGTGTTCTGTAACATACTCCCTCAAGTTTTAATATCAACCATAGGTGATTTCAAGTCTTTTAAAGTGATTCCAGTGCCGAAAAACCCTAATTTATTGCTAGCTTCGCTTCCTTGTTCTTGTGGCAGCATTGGAAGGATATTTCGTGGTCAATTAAGGTCAAATTGAGGTTGTTCATCCTGTTTAAAGGTAAGGAACCTCTTACCCTACATGTATTTAAGATTATCCAAGTTACGGCTAAGTTGTTGAAGCTAGAACTTGTAAGATGTATGTCGGAAGGCTTGCTAGTATGTTGTTGGTTGGTGGACTGTTTTGGGAGGCTTAATATGATTACTATTGATGTTGTTTGGGTTGTTTGGTGATTGTGTTAACTTGTGGGAAGTCATATTTATAGGGGAAGTTCTGTCCGTTTCATTTTAGCATAGGTTACAGTTGATACATAATAGTTACGACGCTTAAACGATAACGAGAGTGTCATTTCTCTTACTGTAGACTAAGGAGACGTGGCATTTTCATAGCTTGAGGTTGGGCAGTATATACAAGGTATGTGAGACTGTCCCTTTCCTTCTTTTGCATGACTCTGATTGTACATAATGCAATGAACGAGCCTCCAAAGATACTCTACTCTTAGAAGCTAATAGTACTTTTATTGTTTCCCCTCTTATGGGAGGATTGATGTTGATGTTACTTCTTTGAACTTACGCCACTCCGAAAGGTTCAATGTGTGATTCCAATGAGTACAACATGCATTATCTATTTTACTCTACCGAGCCGCGCTATATTCGGCTGGGTATGATACCTATTGTGCAACTATATATATGTATCTGTTTTACTCTACTAAGCCGTGCTATAGTCGGCATCTATTTTAATCTACCAAGTCCGCGCTATAGTCGGTCGGGTATGGCACCTACTGTGCAACCACTGATCAGTTGGGTATGATGTTACCGAGCCTTATGATGGCCGGGGTATGATATGATGATAATGAGGCCCACAGAGGCGTATGTATATGATAATTTTAACAGGACATATATGTATATGTACATCAGACATTTCATCCCTCAGAGGCACTCAGATGTTACAGGGTTTATATTTTCTATCCCTATACACATTATTGTTCTTACTTATGCTTTCCTGCCTTACATACTCAGTACTTTATTCGCACTGACGTTCTTTTATTTGTGGACGCTGCATATCGTGCTGCAGGTCCTGATAGACTGATAGGCGAAGCTTCCCCACCATAGTAGGCTGCCCAGTTCAGCGGTTATTGGCGAGATACCTTCTCCGGACTTGCCATGGACTTGGTATGCATTTTTGTTATAGGCATTATGGGTATGTCGGAGCCCTGCTCCGGCCATATTGCATCACTTATGTTCCTGTAGAGGCTCATAGACAGGTGTCGACTCATGTATAGTTGGGATTGCCTTGTTGGCAAATTTATTTTTGTTGTATAGTTTTTCATGACAGCCTTGTCGTCCATGTTATATATGTTTATGTCATTATCTGGAATTCTAGTTGATTAGGATTATTGTCTGCCATTCATACTGATCTCATCGGCCCTTATAGATAATAAGAAAGGTTAGATAAAATGTACGTTGGTACTTGGCACGTATGGCCCGGTGCCCGTCATGGCCCTCCGGTTTAGGTCGTGAAAAACTTGGTATCAGAGCAAGTCTGTCCTAGGGGTTGTCTATGAGCCGTGTCTAGTAGAGTCTTTATTATAGATGTGTAGCGCGCCATATTTATAATCAGGAGGCTGCATGACATTTAGGGTTGTTACCTTTTTCCTGAATCTAGATCGTGCGCAGAGCTGAGTCATAAGTATTCATCTCTAATATTCACCATGTTCTTTTCAGCGATGCCCACGACTAGGAAGCAAGTGATTAGTAGACGCCTTGATACAGCTGCGGGAGAGGGTACCAGTCAGGTGCCTCCCGCCAGAGCAGGCCATAGTGAGCCTCAGAGTGAGATGCCGTCTCAGACCTCATTTACTCCTTCTCTTCCAGCTGATATAAGAAGGCACCCAGCATCTCTAGTTCCTCCATATGGTACTACAGACCAGGATATGCAGAGTGCGGTACAGTTGTTGACTAGCTTGGTAGATGCTCAGGTTCATAGGCTGAATACCGGTGCTACTGATAAACCGGTTAGTGTGAGAGTTTATCATTTTATTAATCTGGATCCTCCAGTGTTACCGGATCAGACCCCAAGGAGGACCTGCAGACTTTTATTGATCAGGTTCATCTTACGCTGCGGGTTATGCATGCTAGTGATACGGAGGCAGTAGAATTGGCTTCTTATTGGTTACGGGATTTAGCAGTTTTCTGGTATGATAGTTGGGAGAGATCCAGGGGTCCGAACGCTCCTCCACCTGTGTGGAAGGAATTTTTTGAGGCCTTTCTTCGTCACTACCTGCCAGTTGAGATACGACGAGCTAGAGCTGATAAGTTCTTGAACCTTTGACAGGGTAATATGAGTGTGGGGAGAGTATAGTATGCAGTTTGATTCTTTAGCAATGTATGCTCCCCATATAGTGGCCGAGATGAGCGATAGGGTGCACCTGTTTGTGAACGGATTGGGACCATATCTGATAAATGAGTGCACGACAGCCTCCTTGATAGAGGGCATGGATATTTCCCGTATTCAGGCTTATGCCCAGACACTAGAGGATCGTAAGCGCCAGCAAAGAGCAGACAGGGAGCAAGATAGGGGCCAGCATAAGAGGGCGAGATTTGCAGGGTATTCTGTTGACTTCAGAGATAGTGTCAGGTCCCAGTCTTCGAGGAGTTTGGCGCCACCTGTAGCTAGTACTCCTCCACACTTTCAGAGGCCCCAGTATGATCAATTTACCTATTCTAGGTAAGAGTTCGTGGGCATCAGGCTCACAATATCATAGGGATACTAGTCAGACGAGATCCCCAACGCCTCGTTGTGATCAGTGCGGCAAGGCCCACTTTGGACAGTGTCGTCGAGGTTCCGATGCATGCTATTCTTGCGGACAGCCTGGCCATATGAGGCGGGATTGTCCTAACAGAAGAGGTGCTGGTATGGCTCAGCCGACTGGATCTGTGGCTGGTTCTTCCTTATCAGTTCGACCTCCAGCATGGGGTTTTCAGCAGTCGACAGGTCGTGGTATAGGTAGAGGTGCAGTGCCGAGTTTGAGTGGTACTCAAAATCGAACATATGCTTTAGTAGGTCGACAGGATCTCGAGTCATCTCCGGATGTTGTTACAGGTATATTGTCTGTGTTTTCTTATGATGTGTATGCGTTGATTGATCCGGGATCTACATTATCATATGTTACACCCTTTGTGGCTAATAAGTTTGGTGTCAAACCTGAATTAATAAGTAAACCACTTGTGGTATCTACTCCAATAGGAGAATCAATGATTGCTAGAAGGGTATATAGAGGTTGTACAGTGATGATTTGTAGTCGTCAAATCTCGGCGAATTTATTTGAGTTAGAAATGGTTGATTTCGATGTGATAATGGGAATGGACTGGTTGGCCTCATGCTAAGCAAATATTGATTGTCGTACAAAGATGGTTAGGTTTCAGTTTCCTGGTGAACCCGTCATCGAATGGAAGGGGAACATTGCTACGCTGAAAGGTATGTTTATTTCCTATCTTAAGGCAAGGAAGATGGTCTCAAAGGGTTATATTTTTCATCTCATTCGCGTTAGGGATGCGGATGCGAAGCCGCCTACTCTACAATTAATCTCCTTGGTCAATGAATTTCCAAATGTTTTTCCAGATGAACTCCTAGGTCTTCCTCCTGAAAGGGAGATAGAGTTTAGCATTGGTCTGTTGCCTGACACTCAACCGATCTCTATCCCTCCATACAGAATGGCCCCGGCAGAGTTGCGAGAGTTGAAGGCGCAGTTGAAGGACTTGCTGGATAAGGGCTTCATTAGGCCTAGCACTTCACTTTGGGGTACGCCAGTCTTGTTTGTGCGGAAGAAAGACGGGTTGTTAAGGATGTGTATCGATTATCGATAGTTGAATAAGTTTACTATAAAGATCAAATATCCACTTCCAAGGATTGACGACCTGTTTGACCAACTCCAGGGTGCCAAGTATTTTTCCAAGATTGACTTACGTTCAGGGTATCATCAGATGAGGGTCAAGGAGAAGGATATTCCAAAAACAGCCTTCCGGACACGATATGAGCATTTTGAGTTCTTGGTAATGTCGTTTGGGCTAACAAATTCCCCAGCAGTATTTATGGATCTCATAAATAGTGCATTCAGGCCCTATCTCGATCTATTTGTGATTGTATTCATTGATGACATTTTGGTATATTCTCGTCCAGAGACAGAACATACGGGCTACTTGCGGATAGTATTACAAACCCTTCGGGATCGTAAGTTCTATGCTAAGCTCTCCAATGTGAATTCTGGCTAAACTCAGTAGCATTCCTTGGCCATGTGATATTTGACGAGGGTATTAGTGTCGCACTCAGAAGATTGATACAGTGAAGAGTTGGCCAAGACCCACAACACCGTCAGAAGTCCACAGTTTTCTAGGGCTAGCAGGATATTATAGGAAGTTTGTAGAAGAGTTTTCCTCTATATCAGCACCATTGACTAAGTTAACACGGAAAGCTACCAAGTTCCAGTGGTCTGACGCTTGTGAACGTAGTTTCCAGGAGCTAAAGAATCGGTTGACCTCCGCGCCAGTGCTTACTCTCCTAGAAGGAACAGAAGGGTATGTGGTATATTGTAATGCTTCAGGTGTGGGTTTGGGGTGTGTATTGATGCAACATGGGAAGGTGATCGCTTATGCATCAAGACAATTAAAGAATCATGAAAATAATTACCCGACTCATGATTTGGAATTGACTGCAGTGATATATGCTTTAAAGATATGGTGGCACTACTTATATGGTGTCCATGTTGATATCTACACAGATCACAAGAGTTTACAATACATTTTCAAGTAGAAAGAGTTGAATTTGAGACAGCGGCGTTGGCTTGAATTACTGAAAGATTACGACGTCGAGATATTGTACCATCCTGCTAAAGCCAATGTTGTGGCAGACGCTCTCAGTCGTAAGTCAATGGGAAGCCTAGTACACATTGAGGCAAGTAGATAGGGGTTGACTAAAGAGTTTCATCAGCTAGCCAATATGTTGTTAGACTCTGATGACAGAGGTGTTACTATACAGAATACGTCAGAATCATCTTTGGTATCTGAGGTAAAAGCATGGCAATATGAAGATCCTACCTTGGTACGATTGAGAGAGGGCATTCAGCAGGGTAAAATTTCAACTTTCGAGATTGGAGGGGATGGGACACTAAGATACCGGGGCCGATTATGTGTACCTAATGTAGTAGGATTGCGAGAGAAAATTATGATTGAGATTCATCAGTCCCGATATTCCATCCATCCTGGTTCGACAAAGATGTATCATAACATTAAGGAGCAGTATTGGTGGGATAACATGAAGAAGTCTATTGCAGAATTTGTAGCCTAGTGCCCTAATTGTCAACAAGTAAAGATTGAGCATCAGAAACCCGGTAGATTGATTCAAAATATAGAAATTCCGACCTGGAAATGGGAGGTGATTAATATGGACTTCATTGTTGGGTTACCTCGCTCTTATCATAAGTTTGAGTCCATCTGGGTGATAGTTGATCGACTTACAAAACGTGCCCATTTTCTGCCAGTTACGACAACTTACACAGCTGAAGATTATACGAAGCTGTATATCAAGGAGATTGTTAGGCTTCATGGTGTGCCAGTGTCTATTATATCAGACTGAGGAGCTCAATTTTTACGACTAACTTTTGGAGGTCTTTTCAGAAGGGTTTAGGCACACAAGTGAATCTCAGCACGGCATTCCATCCGCAGACTGACGAATAGGCTGAACTTACCATTCAGACACTTGAAGATATGCTACGAGCATGTTTTCTAGATTTCAAGGGGAACTGGGATGATCTTCTGGCACTCATAGAATTTGCCTACAATAATAGCTATCATTCCAGTATTAAAATGGCCCAATACGAGGCACTATATGGGAGGAGATGTAGATCACTAGTTGGATGGTTCGAAGTCGGTGAGACGGAATTATATGGACCAGATTTGATTCACTAAGCCATTGAGAAGGTGAAAGTGATACAAGAGCGACTGAAGGCGGCACAAAGCATGCAAAAATCTTATTTCGATGTCTGACGTCGTGACCTGGAATTTGAGGTTAGTGATTGGGTTTTCCTGAAGATCTCACCGATGAAGGGTGTTATGCATTTTGGGAAGAAGGGTAAACTGAACACACGGTATATCGGGCTGTACAAAATTCTTCGACGAATTGGACAGGTTGCTTATGAGTTAGAATTGCCATCTGAATTGGAATTTGTCCACCCGATATTCCATGTATCTATGTTGAGGAAATGTATTGGAGACCCTTCTCGGGTCGTCCCTATCAAAAATGTACAAGTAAAAAGGATTTATCATATGAAGAAATGCTAGTGGCTATATTAGATCGACAAGTCCGCAGGCTGAGAACAAAGGATGTAGCTTTCGTCAAAGTATTATGGAGGAACAATAATACGGAAGAAATGACATGGGAAGCAGAAGATGAGATAAAGTCTAAATACCCTTACCTGTTCCAGAATGAAGATAACGAGGATGCCGGGGGAACGCAGGACGCATTAGAAGGAGAAACGTCTCTATGAGGGAAGAAATAACTTGAGAATACTCTTTCTCAATACAAAATGGTGGTATGCAGATAATGTACATAGCTATAGTGATTTGTATAGCCTTGTAAGGCCATAGGTTGGGTTTAATTGCTTGCAAGTTTTGCTAGTGTCCATTTTATAGAGGAAACTCAGCCAGAAATTACCGTCAGAAATTCACGATGAGTTAGACTTCCCGTAAACCCTTACATTCGAGGACGAATGTTCCTCAGGAGGGGAGGGTGTTAAAACCCATATTTGCATACGTTAGCTTACGCCGTAAGTTAGTCTACATAGGTCCTAGAAGAGATTATCTTTGTGATGATAAGAATTTGGTCCTATTGGTCTTAAATGATACAAGGGTGTATAAGGGTGGTTAACAAGTACTAGAAGTTAAAGGAATCAAGGATGTTATAACTCGTATTTTAGGGTAAATCTGAAGGTGATTAATATTACCAAGAGGATGTTTTAAGGTATTTGTATCATATAATACCCGTTTCATAAGTCTTGAAGTCAGACGATTTATGAAACAAAAGTCAACATAAGTTGTCGCAACTTACGTTCATAATTTTACTCATACTTTAGGTCAAATATCACTAAGAATTTCTCCTAATTTACTTGGCATTATGGGGTGATCTACCCACCAAATTTAAGATCTATGAGTCTAGTGTCCAACGCATTAAACCGTTTGTCAATACGATCTCTGAGGTGAGAGAAATTCGCAGTTTCACGAGACTGCGCCAAGCAACTCTCTATGGGGCCCACATAGGCGGCCAAGACATATGGATATATATAAACACACCTCAACCCCTTTTTAAGTACTTTATTTTCAGTATATTCAGACCTTATAATCCTAAGAACTCTCTCAAGGTTCTCTCATGATCCAAGACTAAAACAAAGGGCAAACAACACAAACCAAGTGTTGGGAATCCCGTGGCGCGAGTAAGTTTCTTGTTCTTCTTGTTGTTGCTGATTTTTGTGTTGTTCCAGCTCGTGTGGGAGGTCATTTTAAGTTGGTTGTGCTCTGTTAAATACTCCCTTAAGTTTTAATATCATCTGTAGGTGATTTCAAGTCATCTAAAGTGATTCCAGTGCCGAGAAACCCTAACTGATTGCTAGCTTCGCTTCCTTGTTCTTGCGGCAGCATTGGAAGGATATTTCGTTTTCAATTAAGGTCAAATTGAAGTTGTTCATCCTGTCTAAAGGTAAGAAAACTCTTACCTTACATGTATTTAATATTATCCAAGTTACGGCTAAGTCGTTGAAGCTAGAACTTGTGAGATGTATGTCGGAAGGCTTGCTAGTATGTTGTTGGTTGGTGGACTATTTTGGGAGGCTTAATATGATTATTATTGATGTTTTTTGGGCTGTTTGGTGATTGTTTTAACTTGTGGGAAGTAATATATATAGGGGAAGTGCTGTCCGTTTCATCGTAATATAGGTTACGGTTGATACATAATAGTTACGACGCTTAAATGATAACGATAGTGTCATTTCTCTTATTGTAGACTAAGAGACGTGGAATTTTCATAGCTTGAGGTTGGGTAGTATATGCAAGGTATGTGAGACTGTCCCTTTCCTTCTTTTGCACGACTCTAATTGTACATAACAATGAACGAGCCTCCAAAGATACTCTACTCTTAGTAGCTAGTAGTACTTATATTGTTTCCCCTCTTATGGGAGGATTAATGCTGATGTTACTTCTTTGACCTTACGCCACACGAAAGGTTCAAAGTGTGATTCCAATGAGTCCAGCATGCATTATCTATTTTACTCTAACGGGCCGCGCTATAGTCGGCCGGGTATGGCACCTATTGTGCAACTATATATATGTATCTATTTTACTCTACTAAGCCGCGCTATAGTCGGCATCTATTTTACTCTACCAAGTCCGCGCTATAGTCGGCCGGGTATGGCACCTACTGTGCAACCACTGATCAGTTGGTTATGATATTATCGAGCCTTATGATGGTTGGGGTATGATGTGATGATGATGAGTCACATAGAGGCGTATGTATATGATGATTTTAAAAGGACATATATGTATATGCACATCAGGCATTTCATGATTAGTCGCCCTCAGAGGCACTCAGATGTTACATGTTGTATATTCTCGTCGCCCTCAGAGGCACTCAGATGTTACAGGGTGTATATTTTCTATCCATATGCGCATTATTGTTCTTACTTTTGCTTTCCTGCCTTACATACTCAGTACTTTATTCGTACTGACATTCTTTTATTTGTGGACGCTGCATGTCGTGCTGCAGGTCCTGATTGACAGGTAGGCGAAGCTCCCCTACCACAGTAGGCTGCCCAGTTCAGCAGTTATTGGCGAGATCCCTTTTCTGGACTTGTCGTGGTCTTGGTATGCATTTTTGTTATAGGCATTATGGGTATGTCGGAGCCTGTTCTAGCCATGTTGCATCACTTATGTTCCTGTAGAGGCTCATAGACAGGTGTCAACTCATGTATAGTTGGGACTGCCTTGTCGGCAAATTTATTTTTGTTGTATAGTTTTTCATGACAGCCTTGTCGGCTATGTTATATATGTTTATGTCATTATCTGGAATTCTGGTTGATTAGGATTATTGTCTGTCATTCATACTGATCTCGTCGGCCCTTACAGATAATAAGAAAGGTTAGATAAAATGTACGTTGGTGCTCGGCACGTAAGGCCCGGGTGCCCGTCATGGCCCTCCGGTTTGGGTCGTGACACAGCACATGAGTTATCCGTATGGATCCAGACATTGATACTATAGGATGTGAGTTATCCGTGCAGATCCAGATAATAATACTATAGCACGTGAGTTGTCCGTGTATTACGTGAGTTGTCCGTGAGAATCCAGATATTGATACTATAGCACGTGAGTTATCCGTGCAGCAACTGAGTTGTATGTGCGGATCCAGATATTGATACTATAACACGTGGGTTTTTCGGGCAGCACGTGAGTTGTCCGTACAATTGATATTGATGTGAACTCTGGGAGAGCTGGTTATATTTCATGATTTCATTCTTATTTATGTCATTAAATTAGTGAATTGAATGGAAGAAAATGAAAAATTTTGTAAAAACCTTTCAAAATGTAAAATAAGAATCTGAGGAGCGATCCGATGTCAGAAATCTTTCATCTTTAATTGTCAATCCCTTAACTGATTACCTGATTTACTTGTATGTTTTCCTTATATGCCGAATTGTTGACTGAGCAGAACACTTTAAGACCAAGAATTATTAGCATAAAAAATGATTTTACCTGAGATTGTCCCTGATTTGATCATATACCTGTTCTATACTTGTTGGAAATATTGAAATTCACATCTGTTAGTGAGTATCATCTATAGTTCTTGCTTCTTTTATCTTACCAAGGTTAGTTAGGATTCTTATTGAGTATATGGGGTCGGTTGTACTCATACTACACTTTTGCACCTTGCTTGTAGATACTTGTGTTGGTGCTGCTGTGTACGGTGATGGCTGACATTGAAGATGTACATGCATTCCAGTTATGACTATTACTTGTTCTTGGTAGCATTAGATTCAGATTCTGTTTATTTACATTTCAAATAGACGATGTAATTATTTCAATTCAATTTTGTAAAAAAATCTAAGTCTTAGTGGCTTATGACTTGTACTACTAGTCCTTGGGAACTCTTTGTATATAAGTTCAATTTTATTATCGTTAGTTCTCTCAGCAAATCACATTTGAATTGAATTATTATTATTTGGCTTACCTAGCGGGTGAGATTAGCTGCTATCACGACTAGTTAGATATTGGGTCGTGACAGATATGTTAGTTAAGTTTATATGCCACTGAGCTTTATGCTTAGCGATAGTTTGTTACTGCCGTAGGTGATGTGCCGGAGATGCTTGAGGATATCATTTAAAGTAGACTCTTTGGAAGATTAGATGAAGATCACACTTGCATAGGCATATATAATATTTTGTTTGTAGACTTTCGGGGACTTGTACATGATTCATATGATACACTTAGATATGCATTCTTGAATGATTATTAGGTCATGACACTATTATTTTGGTAACTTAATCTTGGTGAATGATTTGATCCCTTTTTTGGGAATGTTTATGCCCAAGTCTTGTAATTTATTAAATTTAGTACTTGAATTGAACTTGGAAGATTCTTTTTTTGGATACTTAATTAGCTTGTATTTGATTGAGAATTGATTTTATGCTTAGTTTGAGTCCTGAATGGTGTACAAAAAAAATAATATTCTTCTACTAAGTATTTGATAAATTTTAAAGTATTGATTTAACTTAAATAGATGTTGCTATTTTCTTATCCCTTTTTTATAGTTGTATCTTGAAATTTTAAAGAGATTTTTCTAAGTTGAGATGTCGTATGTTGAAGTTTATTCATGATATTTTCTTTCCTTTTCTTCTTCTTTTTGCTAGTTTATTTTGTTAAAAGAATGTTTAAATTTATAAGTATTACATTAGTGTTTATAATTCGCATCCTCCTATGGGGTTGCTACAAGTTATCATAGAGTCTCCCCCATTACAATTAACTTTTTGCCAGGAGCCAAATATTTTTATTTTAGAATATTTGGATGTGCGGTATATGTTCCAATTGCTCCACCACAATGCACAAAGATGAGTCCCCAAAGAAGATTGGGGATATATGTTGGGTATGAATCTCCTTCTATTATAAAATATTTAGAACCCATGACTGAAGATTTATTTAGGGCTGTAGACATGTAATTCTTGACCCACACGTCAGAATTACCTCTAATAGTCATAGTACTTTTAGAATACTTATTGGAGCATATTTTTATAGGAAATAATTTTATTATTAATTTAATTCTATATTAGGTACAAAATTGAAAATACAAAAATATATAGTCCCAACTTTTATCTTTAACAATATTTTATTTGATCAAAAGATTTTATATTTTTATGGGTATTTTAAAACAGATTTTGGCTTTTTTCTGGCCCAATCTTATATAGAAACCTAATCCAAATACAAGTCCAACTTCAGCAGCCCAATGACCCAACCCGCTCTTTCTCTATCTGCCGCGTGTATTAACTAACTCTGACAAAATTATTCTCTCCACACACACACAGATACACACGACCTCCCCCACTGACTTCACTCAATTACCAACAGATTTAGGGATTCTTCTGGGGGTTAGTTTTCTTAGAGAGCAAGAGGAGGTGACTTTTCTTGGAGAGAAAGAAGAGAGGGTTCGAGCGAGTGGAGAGTGGGAAATCAGAAAAATAAAATAAAAATCAGAAAAATCGAGAAAAAGAGAGAAACAGAGGAATCGAAATGAGAGATCTGAGAGGTGAATCCAAAAAACAAAAATGGAGGGGGATTTTCAAATCGTCCTAGTTTAATACAAAAAACACAAAAAGAGGGTTCAGATCGATTTAGTTTTCTTCTTCAAAACTTCAGAAAACCAAAAACACAAAGACACATAATTCTGCTTTCCTCGCGATCGAGTAGGCTTGGGTTCGATTTAGTCGCCAGTTCGAGTCTCAGTCGCAGTTCGTTGACCCTGTTGCTTGTATCGACGTTCAAAATCACTACGGATTCTCATTCAGGTTCTATTTCCTAATTCTTGCTCATTTTGTTTAGTATGATAAGAGTACGACAGAGTCGTGGGTGTTTGTCTCCAACTTGTTGACTTCATGAATTGATATGCCCAAATTACACCTTAGCAAATATCGTAAAGTGGTTGATGTTTGATATAATCATCTAAAAATGAAAAAATCAAAACAAACAATCAAATCATCCGCGTTTGGTGTTGAATCTGCGACCGCATAACTGATATGCGGTTCGCATTTTGAACCTAATTGTCAGAAACGTAGGTTAATCTGAGTTTGGTGTTGAACCTGCGACCGCATAATTGATATGCGGTCTGCATTTTTGACTTGATTGTCACAGATGAGATCGCATTCTTGACCTTGAACCTCACCCAGGACTCTGTTTGGATTTGCGATCCTTAGGTGTAAAGTGCGGTTCGCAGACATGATTTGCGATCGCATATAGAATCGCATTCTTGTCGTCGAACTCTGCCTAAGATTCTATTATGATCTGCGACCCTTATGTGCAGTATACGGTTCGCATACGGGATATACGATAGCATGTCCCCGCTGGCGATTTCATTTCGCCCATTTTTCTGTCTTTTCGTGGGGGTTTTGGGTCAGGATTGGTTTAATGCATGAAATAAAAATTAAAAGAACAAGGCCATGAACTGAACTTTTACCTTTCTTTATTTTAAATCTTATTTTCTTATTACATTGCTCGCTAGTATCATGCTTAGGCTGACCACATGTGGGTAGGCAATACTAGGACGTTTTGTTAACTTTTGAGGTGAGAAGTCATTCCCTAGTTAGATTTATCTGGGTAATGCCCCGAAGGACTTATATATTTTGACATTCAGGGGAATGCCCCGAGGTATTTGTATGTGAAGACCAAAAGTGAAACTCATAGCATTTTAGTTCTGTTTTCCTTCTTTATTAGGTGGGAATGACCTCGAACCTCCTATGTGTTTTTATCTCAACCCAAATGTATTAAAAGCCAACTAAATCGAGTACGCAACCGTGAATTTCACGGGACCCGGAAAATTCCTAATACCTTCTCCCCGAGTCAAATGAATCCCCTTACCCAAACCTCTAGTATGAACTTGACCTTGAGTCTAAGTTCTAAAATTGGTGACCTGTCACACCGGAATTAACTGTCAGGTGGCTACTCTGATTTTCTTGATTAATCCTATGTTTTGTCACTTCCAAAATTGGAAACCCCTTTTACGAGTTTTATTAGGCTCTTTTATCCATCAAAAGGATTTAATAAAATCTCGCCCCCCAAAAAGGGAGGAGTGACAGCTCTGGCAACTCTGCTGGGGACATCACTTGCAGGTTCGAGCTAGTACTTAATTTGTTGGCTTTTAAAATGTTTGGTTGAGTTTTTATGCTTTTTCATTAGCTTTACTTAATTTTTATTATGCTTTCATATTTTGTTATTTGCTAGTTGTTTATATGTTTACAATTTTGCTTTATGTGTTTATCGCTTTATAACTGTCATCATATGCACTGCCCGGTCAATTCTTTCTGCAACAAGTCTCGGAGCACGCGTCCGTGCACAAACTCTTTGATGAGTCACCCTTAATTTAGGAGGGGAAGCCGACGGACGTATGGAGTGGGTGGAAAGCTTGAGCAGCCACCATCGACCATATGCTTTCCCCGAACTGCCTTGTTAGTGAACCCCAAACTTAGTTCAGTCTTAGGTCATTCTTATTTGCATCATGCCATTTAGACCTAGCAGGGCTCGGTCCCAGGTACCGTGTCCTTTGGTAGGAACCTTGTCCAAATTTCGTCAAAATGGGCCAGTGGCCTAAAATGACGTTTAATCATCCTATGTGCTAAATGTTGCATCTGTGAGGATAAAAGGGTCATTTGGCGGACTGATGTCTTGGAAAGAAGGGTGAAAATAAAACAAATGGGACCCTGCCAGTATTTTCCTCCATGTTCTTTTCCAAAAAAAGAAAGAAAAAGAAAAAAATCGAAAAGGAAGAAAAGAAAAGAAAAGAAGATTCTCATTTTCATCATTTTCCAAGAATTCAAGAAAAGTTCCAAGAGTTTTACACTTTTCATCATTTTTCAAGAGACAAAATATAGTTGCATCTTTCCGAACTACGCGAACCTGATTCTCGTCTTCCGGGGTGGGATACGTAGGCAACCCACATAGGGTCCGATTTTCCTAGTAAGTCTTAGGTTCTTGGCTGTCGGGGTCGTAGCCAAATCTTGCATGTTTAGCCACTTTTGGCCACATCGGCCATTCTTGCAAAATAGGGTTATTTTTACAAAGGTGGTTCAATTGCCCATGTCTTAGGATTTTGAGCCCGCTCTAAGGTTCATCCGTATCGGGTTTACATCCCAAGCCACATTTGGCCATATAGGCCATTTGGTCCATTTCCACAAATAATTCTTTAAGATCATGATTGTCGGGATATTAAAGTCATGTAAGCTTTAAATGAAGTATTTCTCATGCTTAGGGGGTCAACTTTGTCAAATTTGCACTAATAGTCACTTTCAGCCACTTAGGCCAATCTGCAAACGTGGCCGAATAGTGTCTTGCATTTGTCCACCAAGAAATGTTGTGGTGTCCCGTAGTATTCCGAGTCATTAACCATGTTGCCTTCATTCAGGTATGGACCCACTGATTCGATACAAAGTGCTGATGGTGGTAAAGATTCCTAAGAAGTTGATCAAGTGGTGGAATATGTTTTCATCATTAGAGCAGCATGAGTTGATGCATAAATTGGGCACCCTAACTTCCCTTCTTGATATCACACCCCGCCCCGACTTAGTGGAGGCAATGCTGACTTACGGGAACCCGCAAAACTTGACTTTCAAATTTGGGGAGTGTGAGATGACTCCTATTCTGGCAGAAATATCCGGTCTCACCCGTTTAAGTTTTATAGGAAAGAATATGATACTTCCCCGGGACCACTCTAGGACAAGATTCCTCAACGACTTGGACCTAAAAGATAATAAGCATTTAAAGTGCCTTGAGCAGTCTTGGATATCCTTGCATTATTTGTTTGCTAGATTTGGACCACAAGATAGTTTTGACGTCTTTTGGGATGAGTTCTACACAACCAAAGCAAAATGGCAAAGACATCGCCTCGAAGCTTTCAGCCTTGCTTTATTAGGGTTACTGGTTTTTCCATCAGACGAGAGGCACATTGGTACCCGTCTACAGTCAGTGGTAATGGCATTATTTCATGGGAAGCGACACAAAACCGTTACCGTTGTGCCAATGATCTTAACAGAGTTGTACCGAGCCCTGAGTGAAGTGAGGGGAGGTGTCAGGTTTTTTGAGGGAAGTAACCTTTTGCTATAATTATGAATGATGAAGCATTTGCACACAGCTTCCTTATTTTGTCCCATTGACCGTGCCTTAAGGGATCGGGTGATATGCATAGAACGTAGGATGAAATCTCCTAAGTCCACATACCCAATAGGTGTCACGGCTTGGATTGAGTTCCTTGGTTCAAGGACAAACAAGAATGTTTTGTGGGCTTACCTTTGGCTACCTTTAGATGATATCTTAGTAGGATGCCTCATGCAGCCTTTCCTGATGCTGATAGGACTCAAGTGCGTCAGACCATACACGCTAGTCAGGGTAATGCGACAGTTAGGCAGGCGACAAGAGGAGCCTTCAACTTTTCACCTTTGGAGGTACATCATGAATTTCAGTAAAAAGGCGGTTGACAAAATCAAATACGTGCAATACTGGAATAATGCAAAGAGGATGAAGAAAGAAACATTAGTGAAGGATATTGGCAAGCCCGAGTGTACTTAGGAGTACCTGATTTGGTTACAGTCCGCCCCACTAGGGATTAGTACCCCATTGCCAGCACAGCTTAAGGGTTGGGCAGTTCAGATAGATGATTTTGAGGAGGCATCAGACCAAGATCCATGGGATAAGTTCGAGTTGATAAAGTCTCAATTAGCGGAATTGGCAGCAAAGATGGAGCAGTATAGGCAGTATCTGCTTAGGGTTAGTCTTCAAGAGGCAGGGGCACATGCCAGAGTCTTCGTTCCTAGCATTGGTGCTTCTCTAAGAGGCATGTTACAAAGCTTGAGCACGGCAGATAGCCCAGGACCATCCCAGCCAGGACAGTTGCATTCAAGAGCAGTTTGAGGATCCATTCTGTTTAAATGTTTTTGGATTGTCTCATGTTGTGTTTTACTTTCATGTCTTGTCTAGGAATACTGAGTCCTTTAGGTAGTGCCAAAGCCAGTCATAGTGTGGTCAAGTGTGTCTGGTCTTCTATTATTGCACTTCTTGTCAAAAGTCTTAAATGAAAAATCCCGAATTTTATTTTTCCATCACTTTTTCAGAAAATACGCTTGATTTGATTCATGAAGAACACGATACATAGGCAATCTAATTTGGGTTTTATCAAGTTATTTTTACATCAAAAGAAGGGAAATGGTAAAATTAAAGAAGGCAAGATTGAAATAACCGAATCGGGATGATGCCATATGACCTTGCAACCCCCAGAGCCATTCTAGAACCATTATCTGTCGTTAGGTGCATCGGAAGTAATGTGATATTATTATCTGATAAATTCCCTAACGCTAACATGGTGGTTTTGTGTTGTTGTCCTTTGTTATATTCTAACTCTTATCCAGGAAGGTAGTTAGTTTGTTGGCATCCTGGCAAGTCATCCATACAACACCCGATCAAAACGCCAAACAGTCATGGCTAGCAAGGAAACAGACATTGGAGTGGTAGACCCGCCAAGAGAAATTGTTAGTCAGAATCAAAATTGCAGGAGGAGGTTCGGAGGTTGAAACATCAGATGGCAGAAATGTATCAGGCATGGATTAAGGGACACCCTCCACCCTCGTTCCCCACCAACTACACAGAAAACCCTGCTTCCATTCCACCACTTTCTCAATCCCAGATGGCCAATATCATTGATCTTTCCCCACAACACGCACCTGGGTTCACCCCTTATCACAACTACCCCGGCACTTCGACCCAAACTTTTCATGTTCCATCAGTCAAAACAACCTCGTACCCTGCTCTAACATCTGCTCCTATTTTTGTACCCCTACCACAAACTACCCTTCATCGATCCTCCAGTGAGCCCGCATTTCCCACCCCAGATGCCCATTACCATGCACCAGAACCTACTTTTAAAATCCCAGATCCTTACTCCTACACCCCCCCCAATTTGAGCCTTATGTCAAAACTGAAAAACCACCCAAGAATTCAGAGCAGGAGGAGATGTTTAGGAAGCTACAGAGTCTCGAGCAATCATTGAGAAATATGCAAGGGTTGGAAAACCAAGTTAGTGTGGCCTATAAGGATCTATGTTTGTTTCCTGATGTCTAACAATCTGCCGGATTCAAGATACCCAAGTTCGACTTGTATGACGGACATGAGGATCCTGTTGCCCATCTAAGGGGTTATTGCAGCAAAATGAGAGGCGCCGGAGGAAAAGATGAATTACTAGTGGCCTACTTCAGCTAAAGTTTGAGTGGGGCAGCTTTAGAATGGTACACCCGCCGGGACGTTAACAGGCGGTACACTTGGGACGATATGGCCCAAGCCTTCGCTCGACATTTCCAATACATTATAGACATTGTTCCAGACCGCCTATCTCTGACCAGAAACCCAGTGAAATCTTTAGAGAATATGGGTTCCGATGGAGGGAACAAGCTGCACGAGTCAACCCTCCGATGGAAGAAGACGAGATGGTTAAATACTTCCTTCAAGCCTTGGAGCCAACTTACTATGGGAGAAATGGTGGAAGAGGGGCTCAAGTCTAGTAAGATCATGAGTTATTCTGCTACAAAAGCAACCACTCAGGCAATCCAAAGTGGTGCCAGAAGTTTGTTAGGGAAGAAGAAGAAGGAATATGTTGCTATGGTTGTCTCTGGATCATGGCAGGGCCAGAGGGGTTCACCTCACCAATACACCCATCCTCGATCAAAAACCTATACCCAAGATCCATATAATACGCCTCAACATTACTTTTCCCCACAAAACCCCCAAGACTTAGCCAGACCACCCCAATATTTCGTTCACTATGCCCAGTCATATGCTCCACCCCCTCCTTACCCACAATCGTGCCCCCGTTCCACAGAATACCTACCCAGCTCCACAAAATACCTACCCATCTCCGTAACCTTACCAAGACCCCATGGTCCACACTTTCGACCAAGACTAGAGTATAGGAGAGAGAGGCAACAATGGAAACAAACTTTTACCCCGCTTGGAGAATCCTATGCCAGTCTATTCCAAAGGTTAAGGCAGTTGGACGTCTTGAGGCCCATCGAGTCAAAAATACCAAACCCTCCTCCAAAGAACCTTGATTATAGATGTGCCTACTGTTCTGATGTTCCAGGCCATGACATAGAGAAGTGTTGGCACTTGAAACGGGTGATCCAAGAACTCATTGATACAAACCAAATCGTAGTCCAAAACCTAGAAACTCCAAACGTTAACCAAAACCCTCTGCCCGCCCATGAAGAGATACATCTGATTGAAGTTGTTTACAAGGACGGGGAGCCCAAGAAGTCTTATAAGTCCGTCATGATGATTCGGGCCAGTGAAAACAATTTGATTAAGGATATAAACTCCACCAAATAAAAGCCTGTGATAGTTGAAGGGGCAATAGAAAAGCCGAGCCCGCTCAATTTGAAACCACCGGTGTTGGTCGTGAAAGGGATGCCAAAAGATATTGAGGCCGGTCCAGAAAGCTCAAAAGTGGTAGTTCCAGGGATTTCAAGTAAACCTGTCATAGTTGTAAAATGGGCTCCTATTACCCCTATCATCATTAAACCGGTGACCCAACCGCCGGTGGTTGATACCAAGGCTGTTCCGTGGAATCACAAGCAAGTGCTAGTGACATACAAAGGAAAAGAAGTAGAGGAAGAAGTAAATGAAACTGGAGGATTGACTCGCTCCAGGAGATGTTTCGCTCCAGAAGAGTTAAGGAAAGGCAAGCCGTTCAAAGATAGCCAAATGCCAATAAATAAATCGGTTATCGAGGATAAGGCTGAGGAGTTCTTGAAGAAAATGAAAGGGCAGGATTATTCCATTATAGAACAGTTAAGGAAAACACCAGCTCAGATTTCTCTTCTGTCTTTGATGATACACTCAGATGAACATCGCAGGGTCTTGATGAAGATTTTAAATGAGGCACATGTTCCTGAATAAAATCACAGTGAACCACTTGGAAAAGATAGCTGGCAAGATCTTCGAAGCAAACAGGATCACTTTCTCAGATGACAAACTTCCTATCGACGGTACAAAACACAACCGAGCTCTTTATCTCACAGTGAAGTGCAAAGATGCTGTTGTCTGGAGGGTTTTGGTTGACAATGGCTCTAGTGAAAATATTTGTCCTTTGTCTACTCTGCAAAAACTGAAGATTGGCACCGAAAGGATCCACTTGAACAGTGTGTGCGTTCGAGGCTTTGATGGAGGAGGTAAAGATTCTGTTGGAGACATAATGCTCGAATTGTCAATAGGGCCAGTTGAGTTCACCATGGAATTCCAAGTGTTAGGTGTAGCTGTCTCCTACAATCTGTTGCTGGGAAGGCCTTGGATACATGCTGCTAAAGCAGTCCCGTCCTTTCTGCATCAAATGGTTAAATTCGAATGGGACAGGCAAGAAATAGTTGTGCACGGTGAGGAAGATTTGTCAGCTCCCAATGACACAATTGTCCCGTTTGTTGAAGCTGAAGATGATAAGGGCACCTTGGGTTTTTCAAACTTTTGAAACAGGGTCTATTGATAAGATCACCGAAGGAAAATACATTCCGAGTCCCAAGTTATCTTCCGCATCTGTCATGGTTGCGAATGAAATGTTGAAGAACGATTTTGTGTCGGGCAAGGGTCTGGGATCATCTCTACAAGGTATTGTGCATCCAATATGCCCCAATGGGAATTATGGTACTTTGGACTGGGATTCACGCCCACAGAGGAGGACATGAAAAGGTTTAAGAATCCAAAACAGAAGGTATGGTCACTCTCCAAGCCAGTCCCGCACATCTCCAAGTCTTTTGTCAAACTAGGAGCCGAAAAACCTCCAACCTCCTCAATCCCAGAACCTGTGGTCAATATTTCTTAAGAGATAAGCAAGGGGTTCCGAAGTCTTTTCAAAGAGGTCAATATGGTAGAGGTTGGTGAGGGATCTAGCAAAGTAGATGTGCAGCTTGTTGGCCCAAATGTGAAGCTTAGCAATTGGGAAGTTACTCCTCTCCCAACTAGGAAGGAGTTTTGGTAGTTTGCTATATTTCCTTTTCTGTTATCTAGATCGTTCTAGGGTTGTAATCCGAGTCTCTCTTTAGTCCTGCTTATTCTGATGCTTAAACCTTTCTATCCTTTTATTTTCAATGAAATGCAATTTCCTGTTTTCCGTTATTCTTAATAGTGTTTTATTTTGTTTCTTTTTGTATAGTTCTTTTTATGCTGGTTGCAGTGACATGACATGCATGAGGAATCTTCAGCTGAGTTTTAAAAGCCAATCTAATTCTGAAATAACAATCCAAGAAGTAGAATATGATGATGAAATAGAATACGATGAAGAAGCAGCATTTGAGCAAATCAATAAAGAGCTACAACAATTTGAAGAAAAATCGAAACCTAATTTGAGTGAGACTGAAGCAATCAATTTAGGGGATCAGGATGATGTTAGGGAAACTAAGATTGAAGGAAGAAATAATCAAAACATTGTTTGAGTACAAAGATGTCTTTGCCCGGTCGTATGACGAGATGCCGAGTTTGAGCACTGATCTGGTAGTCCATAAATTAACAACTAATCCGGCATGTCCCCCCGTCAAGAAAAAGTTGCGAAAGTTCAAGCCTGATATGAGTGTCAAAAAAGAAATCACAAAGCAGCTTACTGCAAAGGTCATTCGGGTCACTCGATATCCCATTTGGTTAGCCAATGTTGTGCCAGTACCAAAGAAGGATGGTAAGACCAGGGTCTATGTTGATTACTGTGATCTCAACAAAGCGAACCCAAAGGATGATTTTCCATTGCCGAACATTCACATTATGATTGATAATTGTGCCAAGCATGAGATTGGGTCTTTTGTGGACTGCTACGCAGGATATCATCAGATCTTGATGGACGAGGAAGATGCAAAAAAGGCAGCATTCATCATGCCATGGGGGACGTAATGTTATTGGGTAATGCCATTTGGTTTGAAGAATGCTGGGGCAACTTACATGAAGGCAATGACCACTATGTTTCATGACATGATACATAGGGAGATTGAGGTTTATGTAGACGATGTGATTATAAAGTCAAAGAAGTAGTCTGACCATGTTAAGGACCTCAGAAAGTTTTCCCAAAGGCTCTGTAGGTACAACCTAAAGCTCAATCCAGCAAAACGTGCATTTGGTGTCCCGTCTGGGAAACTGTTGGGATTCGTGGTCAGTCAACGCGGTATAGAGATGGACCCATCAAAGATCAGAGCCATTCAAGAGTTACTACCCTGAGGAACAAAACAGAGGTGATGAGCCTACTGGGAAGGTTAAATTACATCAGCAGGTTTATCGCTCAACTCACGACAGCCTGTGAGCCCATCTTTAAGATGCTGAAGAAGAATGTTGCAGTCAAGTGGACTGACGAGTGTCAAGAAGCATTTGATAAGATCAAGAGGTGCTTGTCGAACCCACCTGTGCTGGTTCCACCAGAGCCTGGAAGACCTTTAATTCTTTATTTGATAGTCTTGGACAATTCTTTTAGTTGCGTGTTGGGTCAACATGACATCACGGGGAAGAAGGAGCAAGCAATCTATTATCTTAGTAAAAATTTCACTCCTTATGAGGTTAAGTATGCACTACTCGAGAGGACATGTTGCGCCTTGACGTGGGTGACACAAAATTTGAAGCATTATCTGTCGTCCCACACCACTGACCTCATTTCTCGCATGGATCCTCTAGAGTATATCTTTCAGAAGCCTATGCCCACAGGAAGACTTGCAAAGTGGCAGATTCTACTTACAGAATTTGATATTATCTATGTGACTCGGACCGCGATGAAAGCCCAAGCCTTGGCCGATCATTTGGCCGAGAAATCGGTGGATGATGAATATGAGCTACTGAAGACTTATTTCCCTGATGAAGAGGTAATGTGTGTTGACGAGGTTGATCACGATGAAAATCCAGGTTGGAAACTTTTCTTTGATGGAGCTGCTAACATGAAAGGGGTCGGAATAGGGGCTGTACTTATCTCTGAAACAGGGAAACACTATCCTGTAACAGCGCAGCTTCGATTTTATTGCACCAACAACATGGCTGAGTACGAAGCATGCATTTTAGGTCTGAGGTTAGCTATCGACATGGGGGTCCAGGAGATACTCGTTCTGGGAGACTCAGATCTTTTGGTCCACCAGATTCTAGGAGAATGGGAAACTTGAGATTTGAAGCTCATACCTTACCGACAGTACTTGCATGGTCTTTGTCAAGGCTTCAGGTCAGTTGAATTTAGATATATTCCCAGGATTTATAATGAGATTGCTGATGCCTTGGCTACCCTAGCGTCAATGTTACATCATCCAGACAAGGTTTATGTCGACCCCATACATATCCAAGCTCGTGATCAACATGCCTATTGTAATGTGGTGGAAGAGGAAATCGATGGCGAGCCTTGGTTCCATGATATCAAGGAATACATCAGATCAGGAGTATATCCGGTATATGCTACAAGTGACCAAAAGAGAACCATTCGACATCTGGCCAGTGGATTTTTCTTGAATGGAGAAATCTTGTACAAGAGGACTCCAGATTTAGGATTTCAGAGGTGCGTAGATGCTAAAGAAGCTTCAATTATCATGGCCGAAGTACATTCTAGAGTTTGCGGTCCATATATGAACGGGTATGTATTGGCAAAGAAGATACTTTGAGCAGGTTATTATTGGATCACCATGGAACGGGATAGTATCAGCTTTGTTCGAAAGTGTCATCAATGTCAGGTACACAGTGATTTGATTCATTCTCCCCCATCTGAGTTACACACAATGTCTGCACCTTGGCCCTTTGTTGCTTGGGGCATGGATGTTATTGGGCCAATTGAGCCGGCAGCGTCAAACGGGCATAGGTTTATTCTGGTGGCCATTGATTATTTTATCAAGTGGGTCGAAGCTGTAACTTTCAAGTCCGTAACCAAGAAGGCAGTGGTGGATTTTATTCATTCAAACATCATTTGTCGGTTCGGAATTCCTAAGGTGATCATCACCGACAATGCTTCTAATCTCAACAGTCATTTGATGAAAGAGGTATGCCAACAGTTCAAGATTTTGCATCGGAACTCCACTCCGTATCGCCCCAAGGCAAATGGACCTGTCGAGGCTGCTAACAAGAACATAAAGAAGATACTTCGTAAGATGGTTTAGGGTTCTCGGCAGTGGCACGAAAGGTTGCCTTTTGCATTATTGGGTTATCGCACTACTATTCGCACTTTAGTGGGTGCAACTCCGTATCAGTTGGTATACGGAACTGAGGCAGGTCTACCTTCGGAAGTTGAGATTTCATCTCTTCGGATCGTTACAGAAGCCGAAATTGATGATGACGAGTGGGTCAAAACCCGGCTCGAACAGTTGAGTCTGATTGATGAGAAAAGATTGGCTGCAGTATGTCATGGTCAATTGTATCAGAAAAGAATAGCCAGAGCATACAACAAAAAGGTGCGTCCTCGGAGATTTGAAGTGGGCCAGATGGTATTGAAACATATCCTTCCTCACCAGGTGGAAGCTAAAGGCAAATTCGCTCCAAACTAGCATGGACCATTCGTTGTGACGAGAGTGTTGCCTAATGGTGCCTTGCATTTAACAGACATGAAAGGCAAATGTGCAGATATGGCTATTAATTCTGATGCAATTAGAAGGTACTATGTATGATTTCCTTGTTCTTCTTCAATTGTTTTGTACTTGGCGTGTTCAAATTTGAAATGACGAAGGCATTTTATTCTGCTACCCAAACACTTTCATCCTTCGCTACCCTTTTTGAGCCTTATTATTTTCTTTCATATCCCTCTTTTGGAATCAGTAGCAGAAATGAGAAAAAAAAGAACAAGGAAAAGAAGAAGAAGAAAAGAAAGAAAAGAAAAAGATAAAGAAAAAAAAAAGAAAGAAAAAAGAAAAATAAAACGAACGAAAAAGAGAAAAAGAAACAAACAAAAGAGAAAAGGAAAGAAGTTTGAACTACGTTTGACCTGATTCCTTTTAAGGATACGTAGGCAGCCTTAATAAAAATGACAAATCCCTGCAGGCCCCAAAGAAACTGGGTTAGAAGTTTTGAATTTGAAAAGATCTGATTCCAAAAGTTGTAATTTTACCCCTATTTCATCTTGAATTATTTTGAGCCTTCATGCCGCCTTTTCTTTCTAACCTTGTCCAAAAGCCTACATTACGGTCCAAAGAGAGACCTTCCCGATTAATCTTTGAGAATGCCAGGTCAAGCGAGATAGAGACATGATTGGCATCAGGGCAACATTCCATTCATGAGGTAAAAGAAATTTAAAATGAGAGAGTCTTGTTGGTGAAAACCCTCACGGGCACCATAAAGCGATGGTGAGATAAGAGAGAACTCAAAATGAGAGTCTTATTGGTGAAAACCCTCACGGGCACCATAAGGCGATGGTGAGTTGAAAGATAAACCAACAAAAGGAGATTGTTAGTGAAATTTTCGGGACACTACAAGTTAAGTGGGCTCGCAACTTCACAGAGAAATGGGATCAGTGAAAGGTTGGTCTTCGAGGTATGGACTTACACCATGAGCTGAATATGATTGGTTAGACGGATTAGGTTGATCAATCCGAAATGCATGTCTTGATCATTGGAATTGGCTGCTTCCCTCAGATAAGTCTTTCTTTTCTAAATTTCCTTCATATAATCATCTGTGTTCAAAATTTCCTTTAGTTCCTTCTGTCCAAATCGTTACACTTTGTTTTTGAGCCCACCTTCATGAGTTTCCTTCAAATTAGCCCACGACAAACAAGAAGGAAAGGATTTCAAAGCCTACTACTCGCCTCTAAATTGCACAAAGCGGAGTTTGGCCAAGCATATCACAAAGGACATGATTTGGGATGAGTGGTATGCAGCAGCATCCAGAATGAAAATGCAATGCAATAAGTAAGGTAAGAGATTCAGGTCAATCAGAGATTTTGTGGTCCAGTCCCGATCAAAGGTCAAACAACTCCTTGCTAGCTCAAAGCACCTTATCAGAGTGAAGGAAAGTTTCCCCAGCAATAACGCCGCAAACTAACCACCGCATTTTCAAACTAACAAGATTTTATCTGTATAAAACAGGGGCATGAAATTTGTCAGTCCACAAGGCCCTCCCATGAAGAAGTCATGGCTCAGGGGCAAGAAGTTTTGTTTAGAATCCTCCAAGAAGAGAGGGTGATTCAGGTAAATTCACTTTCGATTTTCAGGACCCTCCTGGATAATGGGATTTAGTTTTTAAATTTTTCAGGACCTTCCTGCATAATGGGATTTAGTTTTTAAATTTTTCAAGACCCTCCTGGATAATGGGATTTAGTTCTTTAAATTTCTCAGGACCATCCTTGATAATGGGATTTAGTTTTTAAATTTTTCAGGACCCTCCTGGATAATGAGATTTAGTTTTTTAAATTTCTCAGGACCCTCCTGGATAATGGGATTTAGTTTTTAAATTTTCAGGACCCTCCTGGATAATGAGATTTAGTTCTTTAAATTTCTCAGGGCCCTCCTAGATAATGAGATTTAGTTTTTAAATTTTCAGGACCCTCCTGGATAATGGGATGTAGTTTTTAGATTTTCAGGAAGCTCCTGGATAATGGGATTTAGTTTTTAAATTTCTCAGGACCCTCCTGGATAATGAGATTTAGTTTTTAAATTTTCAGGACCCTCCTGGATAATGATATTTAGTTTTTAAATTTCTCAAGGACTCTCCTGGATAATGGGATGTAGTTTTTAAATTTTCAGGACCCTCCTGGATAATGGGATTTAGTTTTTAAGTTTTCAGGACCCTCCTGGATAATGAGATTTAGTTTTTAAATTTTCAGGACCCTCCTGGATAATAAGATTTAGTTTTTAATTTTCAGGACCCTCCTGTATAATGGGATTTACTTCTAAACTTTTTCAGGACCGTCCTTGACAATGAGATTTAGCTTTTAACTTCTCAAAAGTCTTTAGGTAACATAATCCGATTAATTCTCACAGATGTACACAAATTCCAAACTGGGGCAGAAAATATTAGACACCTACCTAGATAACGAGGGAATACGATCAAGTTTAAGCAATCAGGCACCCACCTGGAAAACGAGAGAATCCATTTCAGAGTCACTTCAAATTCACAGGAAGCATCAGGAGCCCGCCTGAAGAACAGGGCCCATCTTTTTCAAATTTTATATTGAAGATCAAGTAGAAATTCAAGGAAAATCCAAGATAAGAAGTAAATAGGATCTTGTATTTTTTTTTTCTTCTGATGTAATTTTTCCTTTTATTTTGGTGTAATGGCAGGAACTGCGGACCAAAACCTCGACGACACTTCACTCGACTCCCTACCTTGGTACTCCATTGTCCTTGTTACTTACGAGCTACACGTGGCCTGATTCCGTTGTAATCAAGGATATGTAGGCAGCTCAAATACCAGAGCTCGGTCACATTCCCTTTCCTTTTAGTGTTTGTTCCCCCAACCAGAGGTCGGGTCAAAAACATGTTTTGTTGTTCTTTGTCTGAAAACACTCCGTGTTTCCCGTCAAAGAGGGGCAGCTGTAGACATGTAATTTTTGACCCACACGTCAGAATTACCTCTAATAGTCATAGTACTTTTAGAATAATTATTGGAGCCTATTTTTATAGGAATTCGTTTTATTATTAATTCAATTCTATTTTAGGTACAAAATTAAAAATACAAAAATATATAGTCCCAACTTTTATCTTTAACAATGTTTTATTTGATCAAAAGATTTTATATTTTATGGGTATTTTAAAACAGATTTTGGCTTTGTTCTGGCCCAATCTTATATTGAAACTCAATCCAAATACAAGTCCAAATTCAGTAGCCCAATGACCCAACCCTCTTTCTCTATCTGCCGCATATAATAACTAATTCTGACAAAAATATTCTCTCTCCACACACACACACACAGATACACACAACCTCCCCTATTGACTTCACTCAATTACCAACAGATTTAGGGATTCTTCTAGGGGTTAGTTTTCTTGGAGAGCAAGAGGAGGTGAGTTTTCTTGGAGAGAAAGAAGAGAGGGTTCGAGCGAGTGAAGAGTGGGAAATCAGAAAAATAAAAAAAAATCAAAAAAATCAAGAAAAAGAGGAATCGAAATGAGAGGTCTGAGAGGCGAATCCGGAAAACAAAAATTGAGGGGGATTTTCAGATCGTCCTAGTTTAATTGAGTTCCACGAAAACAAAAAACACAAAAGAGGGCTCAGATCGATTTAGTTTTCTTCTTCAAAACTTTAGAAAACCAAAAACACAAAGACACATAATTCTGCTTTCCTCGCGATCGAGTAGGCTTGGGTTCAATTTAGTCGCCAGTTCGAGTCTCAGTCGCGGTTCGTTGACCCTGTTGCTTGTATCGACGTTCAAAATCACTACGGATTCTCATTCAGGTTCAATTTCCTAATTCTTGCTCATTTTGTTTAGTATGATAAGAGTACGATAGAGTCGTGGGTGTTTGTCTCCAACTTGTTGACTTCATGAATTGATATGCTCAAATTACACCTTAGCGAATATCGTAAAGTGGTTGATATTTTATATAATCATCTAACAATGAAAAAATCAAAACAAACAATCAAATCATTCGCGTTTGATGTTGAATCTGCGACCGCATAACTGATATGCGATTTGCATTTTGAACATAATTATCAGAAACGTAGGTTAATCTGAGTTTGGTGTTAAATCTGCGACCGCATAATTGATATGTGGTCCACATTTTTGACTTGATTGTCGCAGATGAGATCGCATTCTTGACCTTGAACCTCGCCCAGGACTCTGTTTGGATTTGCGATCCTTAGGTGTAAAGTGCGGTTTGCACATGATTTGCGATCGCATATTGAATCGCATTCTTGACATCGAACTCTGCCTAAGATTCTGTTATGATCTGCGACCCATATGTGCAGTATTCGGTTCGCATACGGGATATGCGATAGCATGTCGCCGCCCCTTTTTCTGTCTTTTCGTGGGGGTTTTGGATCATTATTGGTTTAATGCATGAAATAAAAGTTAAAAGAACAAGGCCATGAACTGAACTTTTATCTTTCTTTATTTTAAATCTTATTTTCTTATTACATTGCTCGCTAGTGTCATGCTTAGGCCGACCACACGTGGGTAGGCAATACTAGGACGTTTTGTTAACTTTTGAGGTGAGAAGTCATTCCCTAGTTAGATTTATCCGGGGATGCCCCGAAGGACTTATGTATTTTGACATTCCCGGGAATGCCCCGAGGTATTTGTATGTGAAGACCAAAAGTGAAACTCATAGCATTTTAGTTCTGTTTTTCTTCTTTATTAGGTGGGAATGACCTTGAACCTCCTATGTGTTTTTATCTCAACCCAAATGTATTAAAAGCCAACTAAATCGAGTACGCAACCGTGACTTTCATGGGACCCGGGGAATGCCTAATACCTTCTCCCCGATTTAAATGAAGCCCCTTACCCAAACCTCTTGTATGAACTTGACCTTGAGTCTAAGTTCTAAAATTGGTGACCTGGCACACTGGAATTAACTGTCAGGTGGTGACTCTAAATTTTTCTTGATTAATCCTATCTTTTGTCACTTCCAAAATTGAAAATCCATTTTACGAATTTTATTAGGCACTTTTATCCATCAAAAGAATTTAATAAAATCTCGCCCCCCAAAAAGGGAGGAGTAACAAGGGCAAGATTACTGATTGTCATTTTGATGAATCAGTATACCCAACATTAGGGGAAAGTTGGAAAAAGAGATAGATTTGAATGCATTATCATTATGTCATTTAGATCCTCGAACAAATCAATATGAACACGAGGTTCAAAAGATAATTTATTTGTAAAATATTATAAATCAACTGCCAGATGCATTCACTGACCTACCAAGGGTGACTAAGTCACATATTCCAGCTGTTAATGCTCCCATTTTGAATTGATGTCCCGGCTGGACAATCTATAAATGCAAAATAAGTCTAAGCTACGCTTGAAACTTGGCAGATCAATCGATTCCAAAGATAAAAATACTTGAAAGAGAAAAGGAGCAAATGATCTAGAGGATCATAATATGGAGACAATTGCTCAAAATGAGCCATGTGGCACAAGGATTTTCACAAAGGCTTGGCAAGAGACATATTCTCTTAGGGTGGATGCAATCACCTTCAGGTATCTTATAAATCTGGCACTTTATGAAAAACTTGATATGCGTCTAATGGATGTTGTCACATCCCATTTGTATGGCACATTAGACAACGAAATTTATATGAAAATTCCGGAAGGGTTTAAAGTGCATAAAGCTTCAAAAATCCTTATATGAATTGAAACAATCAAGGCAAATGTGGTATTATCGCTTGAGTGAGTACTTGCTGAAAGAAGGGTATAAGAATGATCCAGTTTGTCTTTGTGTCTTTATAAAAAGGGTTGGATCTGAATTTGTTATAATCGTTGTGTATGTTGATGATCTAAACATCATTGGAACTCCTGGGAACTTCCAAAAGTAGTAGATTGTTTGAAGAAATAGTTTGAAATGAAAGATCATGGAAAGACAAAATTTTGTCTTGGTCTACAAATTGAGCATATGAAAGATAGAAAATTTTTGTCATTCAATCAAAGCGTTTTTATATGGATAAAACACATCCATTGAGTACCTCGATGGTTGCGAGACCACTTGATTAAATAAAGATCCATTCTGACCTTATAAAAATGATGAAGAGCTTCTTGGTGATGAAACTCCATATCTTAGTGCAATTGGGGCACTAATGTATCTTGCAAATAATACCCGACCAGACATAACTTCTGCAGTACGTTTATTAGCAAGATTTAGTTCCCTTCCAACAACAAGACATTAGAATGGTGTTAAGCATATTTTTAGATACCTCCGAGGGACTATTGATATGGGACTATTTTATTCTTATGAATCCGATTCACAAATGATTGGTTAAGCAGATGCATATTATTTGTTTGATCAACATAAAGGCCGATCTCAAACGGGCTATCTATTTACTTGTGGAGGTACAACTATTTCATGGCGTTCAACAAAACAAACTTTAGCTGCTACATCTTCCAATCATGCAAAGATAATAGTTATTCATGAAGCTAGTCGAGAATGTGTACGGTTGAGATCAGTTACTCAAGACATTCAACAACTGTGTGGTCTTTCTTTTAAGACGAAGATTCTAACAATATTGTATGAAGATAATGCTGCTTGCATAACTCAACTAAAAGGAGGACATATCAAAGGAGATAGAAAAGCACATTTCACCCAAAGTTCTTTTTCACGCATGATCTTCAATAAAATGGTGAGAAAGATGTTCAATAAATCCGTTGAAGTGATAATCTGACAGATTTATTCACTAAATCATTGCCAACATCAACATTTGAGAAGCTGTGACATAAGAATTTGCATCGTCTCCGAGATATCAAATAAAGTTTTCATCAGGGGGATATAATGCGCGCTGCACTCTTTTTCTCTTAACCAACATTTTGTCCCAATTGGATTTTCCTGGTAAAGTTTTTAATGAGGCAACACTCAATGCATATTATAAGATATGCGTACTCTTTTTTTCCTTCACTAGACTTTTTCCCACTGAATTTTTTCTAATAAAGTTTTAACGAGACACATTATCTTTTAAATCGACATGCAAGGAGGAGTATTATGAATTCAATGAATTTGTGTGGATGCCCGTTCATTCTTCTATGGATCCCATTCAATGAACCCATATACTTACTGAATGTTTCATTAAAATGTTAGAACTTTCAGACGATTTTACACCCTATAAAAGGGACTTATTTCTGTATTAGAGATACTTGAATGAGAAATATTTATATTCTCTTCTCATCATTTCTTGTTTTATTTTCTTCTTATTTTATAAAACAAACGACATTATGTTATTTTATCCGCCTGCATGTGTGCTGCTCTTGTATCTGCTAAAGAATGTGACATATTTAATCTTATTTAACTGTACATCCTTTTTAACATTTGAATTATACAATAGAAGCCAAAAGAAGATAAAATGTTCTTTTTTCTTCTTCTTCTTGTACAATACAAAGAGTAAGAAATGGTGTTTCTCATCTCAGGGGCGGATTTAGGTCCAAACTACGGTGCACGTGAACCCATAATCTTTATATAAAACTAAATATTTTATGTACACATTTTTTAGAATTGATCAAATATTATTTGATAGCCCTAGTATTTCACAAAAGCTGAATAGTGCACTTGATTAAATAATGAGTTATTTAAGCGGTTAAATATTAAGTTAATTAATCAAGGAAAGAAGGTTCAATTCCAACTAAATTCTTTTTTTCTCATTTATTTTGTGGTGTACCCATATTCTTATAATCTTAGATCTGCCTCCGCCCTCATCCGTCCGAGGTTCACATGATCTGTAATAATGTACAAAATAAATATATGGTCCTTATAGATGATTAGAGAGGCCAAAACAAAAATAATAATAGAGGGGAAATGGTTGGATGATTGGATCGTTGAATGTTTTTGGGTTCAGATATAGTTCTGACGATGCCTTTCACGAGCGAAAATTGCAGAGCTTTTGTAGTTAACTTGCAAAAGCTTCACTGTAATTTCCATATATAGACCATTCACGTGATTGAGTTAACAAGAAAATGATATAAAAGCCAGAACTTCGGTAATGACATGTTGCCGGAAATTTGACTAATCTTTCCGTTTTCCTTTTTCAGTCTAAAAGGAAAGCAAAGTGACTGTTCGATTACAGTCAGGACGCTCAGAGGCACGAAGTTAAAGCAAATTTTACTGACGGATAGCTTTCTTAAGAATTCTTAATAAAAAAAGTATTTTTTAAGAAAGCAAGCGTTTCAAGTAGAACTTGAAAGAAGCGATGCGATCTGGCAAGAAGATGAGGGGGTGAAGGATTTTTTTAAATATGATCCGTGTAAACATGATTTTTTTGTTTCTTTTCTTTTCGGAAGTTTGTCGATTTGTCTACCAAAATTGCAATTTATGAACGAATATTTTAGGTAATATGTAGTGTAAAAGTACATAAAAGTTCAAAACTCTATTAAAAAAGTAGTCCAATAGTCCAACAAAATGAGTGTTTTATTTGAGAAGAAATTTTTTCTTAAATATTAATTACAAGTCATATTAACAAAGATTAATAAAATTAAACGCTAATCATGCCAGGTTCATATGGTACCCCACTCAACTTAACCCATTCATCACCCATAATAAACACACCAGGAGTAAACTGTGCAGCAACCTGAGGTGCAATTGTCTTTTGGTAACCTTTCCAATTAACCCTACTGTATGTAATTGAACCTGGACCTCTATTTTGATACTCTGCATAAAACAAAGTGTCAAGTGCAAAAGTACCAAGCCAAGGTGACCAGCCCTCTGGTGCAATAAACCCATCAATTTCAGATTGCATTATTATTGTTCTTGAAAATTCTTTCCATGGTCGTCCTAAATATGCTTTAATTGGTGGTTGAGCAGCAAGAAAATCGGGTTCGGCCTTAATTTGACAATTTTGCATGACTATTCCACCAACTCCACGATGATCTTTTCTACCTTGTGCTGTTACCATACAAGCTTGGTTATCCATTGGTTTTCTTACTATCATTTTGCAGTTTTGGAACACGGCTGCAGCGTCACCAAAGATGAAATCTATGGTTCCTGTAATGGTGCAATCGCGGAAGAATTGTCGATAGGTGTGGACGTATAGTGTGTCTTGGTAACCATCGATTTGACAGTTGTGGAAAATGGCCATATCGCCCGAGACACGAAGGGCAACGGCTTGGTGCTTCACTGGTCCAGCTGTGTTCTCGAATCCAATATCTTTAGCCATGAAATAATCTCCATTGACAGCTGCATGAAATAGAAAATGTCAAGAATTAATGAAGAATATCTGTATTTATCGTTGTCTTATGATATAGTGTTTGGTTGAATACAGAGTTCAATACATAATTTAACCTACACATCATATTATTGACAAATGAGGAAAATTTTAACTTTACGGCTGGACGAAAAGGAAAAGTTAATACAAAATTGGCCGGCTTGCCGAAATTAATTTCATTCCCTAGCCAAAATATGTATAAAATATGTATACGTTTTGTATATAATACACACATATATACAAAAAAATTGTATACTTTTTGTATAAAATATACACATATATACAAAATATATGTATATATATAAAAATAAATAAAAAAAGTATATTTTTTTTCAAAAAATTCATATAAATTGGTATGGAGGGAGCTGTTGAATGATGCTACTTACCAAATGTGGCAGTTTTGAAAGTGCCAGTGCCATCAGCATAGTTCAAGCTACCAGTAATTTTGGTTTTGGTTGGGCCTTCACCAACAAATATTATGTTGTTCATTTTCCTTGGAATTTCAACGTGCTCATTGTAAACACCAGCCTTAATAAAAATGACATATTTTTGATTATTCTTTTTAGGCACAGCATTAAGTGCCTCATTTATAGACTTATATTGTCCACTTCCATCAATTGCAACTACAACATTTGGCTTAAGGGAATCAGAGAGCATCCTTTCATGGGCGTTTAATAACCGTCGCTTTACACCAGGGATATTCAAGTTGGCTACAACTTCACCAAAACTCGAAACCATAGCTAAACCATTGCTCGTGAGCTCCCCTGCATTTTTTAAGAGTTTTTTCATTTTCTCACCAGTGTCACCAGTCGTGTTCTCAAAAGCATCCAAACATGTTTCTTGATAAGTAATGGCGCTACTGAGCCACGTCTTGAGGTCATCGGTGTAATCCTTGATTTTACTGACCTCAAATTTGTCAAATTTGTCAAAAGACCTCCTAAGATCATCAATTGCAACATCAAGAAGACCTTGACACGTTTGTAACGCATCTTTTGTCCTAGGATCTTTTTTAGCTTCATCAATCAACGAAGCAGAATTTTTTATAACGTCAGAGAGATCGTTGATTGTCGCGTTAAACGCCACTTTAATGAGTTCTTTTGGATCGTTGATGTTTTTAGCATTGGCAAGACTTTTTTCACAAGTTTCTTTGTGATCAGTGGGTTGACAAATAGCTTGGACAGACTTGGTAGAAGTTGAAAAGTGAGAATCAGTAGATGAATGTTCTTCATTCCTCTTGGTAAATGAGATGGCTGCTGCCACCACACAAGCCACTAGAAGAATTGAAGCAACACTAGCAATGCCTAGTTTCTTCACCCCCATTATTTTATCTCTTTTATTTGAAATTAAAGGTTTTTTTGGGGTTTATTTAAGAGGCTGTTGATCCCCTTTGGCTTGAGATTTGCAAAAATGAAAACACCTATTTATAGTGAAACGAATGACATTATTGATAGTTTTCTGTTCGAGAATTTGAGGATGTGAAATGATGCCAAAATACTGGTGGAAGAAAGTTTTCCTCGTTTTCTTGGTTGTGCTACAATTCAGGTCTAACGTAGAATGTTAGTATTACATGTAATTTTCCTGTTCCCTTCTCTCTTTTTCTTGCTCTAATCAATTATTTTCTTCGTCTGCCACGATCTATTCATGTTTTCTGTACTTTTTTTTTTATCCAAAAAACTTAATATTGAAAGCATAGAGAAAAATACCGGGAATTAAGACTATACTTAAAAGGCAAAATGGGAAATCATCAACCTAATTTCTCCATTGGTATTTACCAAAAAAAAAAAAAAAAATCCATTGGTCAATAGGAGTCTTTTGGTCTTGTTAGTAATTTATGTTCCAATAAAAAAATATAGAGAACCTAATTTTTCTTAAATATTGGATTGAGACAGGCTTTAATAGAACTGATATGGATAGTCACAAGTGCTGATAATGGAAATCATTTACTCTGGATTTAACTAACTGTAATTATTTTCTTTTCAGAATTTTGAAGAGCAAACCACTGCAACTAGAACCTGGTCATTCTCCTCTGAAAAGGGTCTGATTAAAATCACAGTTGTAATGGTCAACTTGTTTTCTGTTTCACCTTTTTGTTTACTTGATGCTGTTACACTCTGTTGCTCCCTAACGCACACGCAAGTATACGCGGTCGACAAGTAATATAGGATTGTAAGTCCAGGTTATCGTACTCATAGGGACTTAATTTAACTACTTACTAACGGACTAATATTGTTATTTACGCAAGCCAAATTCGATTTCAAGATATTGATTAATCTAAACTACAGCTCTAAATTATAACTAGATTATCAAGGAACAAATTAAGTGTTGTTAATCAATAGAAACAAATATTCCAGGGTTGTGATTATTTCACCAATCCTATTGTGTTCTAATTAACTTCCCGTTCATATAATTCACGTATGGTTGTTAATTAATCGATAAATGTTCTCATAGCCTTCTTCCGAAGTACTATTCGCCTATTCTTAATAAAATTAACACCTATATTCCTATGGAATTAATCTATCAAGAATGCAATAAAAACACGATATTCAATTAAGCATGGTGATTAAGTATATTCCTATCCTAACCACGAATCCGCCCCCCTTAAACGGTTAAGAACATGCTTTCTTCAATTCTTCTCTAATCTAAACATAGTTTTCCCAAACATAGCATAGATAGTTGATAGAACCTAATTGATGGCCAAACAATTAAGCAATTAAGCATAGAATTGAAGAAACAACCATATAATCATGAATTATAATCAAGAAATCGTTAACTTCGAATCACAATATTCATGGCTAATCACAATCCCAGAACAAGGGGTGATTAGCCACTCATGCTTGAATCAATCAAAATATAAAGTATTGAATAAACTATAAAAATACTAGAAAAGGATGAAGAACTGATGATTGATGCTTCCGTGCGATGTTCCGTGGTGTTTTTGCCTCCCCAAATCACCTTCTCTCTGTTCCTCTTGGGTTTGGATGTGTTTATATAGGTGTTGGGAAGGGGTAGGGTCGAAAATAGTAGACTTCTAGACGAAATAGGACAACTTCTGACGTTGGTGCCCTGGCTGGCGCCGGGCGCCCCCAGGGCGCTGCGTCCAGTGGCCCTTCTCTGACTCTCTGCCTCCAGCGCCACAGGTGGCGCCAGGCGATGCCTGTGGCACCCAATGCCCCTTCGTCCGCTTTTGTCTCGTTTTGTCTTATTTCTTGCTCGTTTCGCCCCCAATTGCTCCCGACTCATTCCTACACATAAAAACACTTTAATTTAATATGAATCGAAGCAATTAACATCCCAATTTCATAAAACAAAAGTCAAATATGAGGTGATTTACATAGAAATATATATCTTTTACACCAAACATCAACACCCGACACTTAGACTCTTGCTCGCCCTCGAGCAATGGGATTATTTACCAACTTCCCAACTACATCCACTTAATATCATCACGAAGCATTCGACTTTTCAGTCAAATCATACTTTTGAACACAATCAATACTAGAAAGTAAGCATGAACACACAAGTAATCCATATACTTCCCGTAAAGTCTACTTAAGCACAATACTTCAATATCATCCAACAACCCAAATGTCATCACCCAATCTCAAGAGCCGACTCGCAACCATTAAGCAATCTCAATACATATACTTACCTAACAAGATAATTTACAACAATACCAATCGCTCATGAAATTATGTGCCCTTACCACAATCCGAAGAGTGAACATAGATGAATAATATCACATAATTTTGAATAAAATGCCCTCACTCTCACAAAGAACTCATATGCTTCCTGTAATAGTACCATAAGCTTGCCCGTAGTGTAGATTTCTACTAATTGAGTTGGTCAAATCTAAGATCAACTAGGACTTTTAAGGTTGTAATGTAGGCTAGGGGACGGGTTGGATAAATTTAGTAATAGTGACTAGTCCTCCTAAGCACTTAATACACTACAATCACAATTTGAGCACTTTTCTCTTTCAATTACTAAACTTGTCTCATATACACAGCCTTCCTTTTTCAATTCAGCTCTTCTATCATTTCACTAGCACAAATCAATAGGAGGTGTTTTCTATATACATTTCACTAACATTTTCCTTTCTTTTTTCTCTTTTTCGTTTTTTTCCTTTTTCTTTCTTTTTGTTTTTTTTTCTTTCTTTTTCACACTCCATACAAATACTCATCAGCTAGTGATTCTTAATTTCAGCTTCCTTGCATCGACAGGTCCTTTCACGGTTCCACTCATAATCAAGACAATCCCCAAAGTCTACCCTTACTTCTTTTAGCGACTAAGTGCCTTAGGAGATACAAGTTCAAATAAGTCTAATTCAAGAATAAAATAAGGGAATGGCTTGTAATGTAGGTACCAAAGAAAAAGGCCTATAGGCTCAAAGGGGCTAGCAACAGACAAATTTATATTCGATGTGACAGGCACATCCATAATCAAACAAGAAAATACCTATATCATTTCTTAGATTAGCCCAGCTTACAATTTCGCTTCAATTAACACACGGGGCAAGTTCTAGACCATACAGGATAGCATCGAGAATCAAAAACCTCACTCACACAATGCACATGACTCAATCACAACGGTTCTGTTCAGATTTCAAGTCAAGCAAGCATACATAATTGAGATAATTAAGCAGTAATTATACTATATGGTACACGAGTCAACAACTGAGAAGGGGTGTCACGAATTGGGCGGTTTTCTTGTTTTCTTAGGCTTACAATTCAACTAAACGGGAAACTAGATCACGTGTCATAGCCTATTGTACTAGCATCTACTATGTCAAGAAGTATTACCATATAACTCAGTTCTTTCTAAAATAGTCCTAAAAAAAATTAAATTTGCCCGGTTCGAACTACATCCTTGGAAAAGAACCGGTGCCTTAAGAAAAACCAAGGAAGATTGCCTAACTATCCTATAAATAAAATAAAATCTTTTTGTTGTTTTTAATCAAAATTTATCCCTCAAGAAAAAGATCCATCGTCAGGAAAAATCTGAAATATATATCTTTTATATATATATATTTATATTTTTTCTGATTTTTGCTTTTTTTTTTTTTTTTT
>MCJB01048932.1:44071-61571 GCA_002018475.1 Nicotiana obtusifolia
TTTTTTTTTTTTTTTTTTTTTTTACTCTAAAAATTATAACAAACAAACTATTAAGAGAACAAAAATACTAATCATTATACACTAAAAGAAATAAATTAAAACTAACAAATTTAAACTAGCAAAATACATAATCTCAAGTCACAAAACAAACAAGTTTTCACAAACATACAACACCAGCACAAGTAGTAGTCCCCCCACCCCACACTTAAATCATGCATAGTCCTCGATGCATTTAAAATAATTAGAACAAAGTAGGGTGAGAAGAAACTCCCTGTCAGTCCGTGCCGGTCTCCTCGGAATCCAGCTCAAAAGGCACCATCGCCGTTGGCCCGGTTGCGCCATCATCATCATCATCCCCCTCAGTATCCGAGCCCTGCACTGTGTTGGTGTCCTCGGATGGATGTACAGGGCTGCCAGGTGCAATCCATAACATCTCTTTAGACGCGCCGGATAGATCATCACGCAGGTGCATGCGCTCTTCATCAGTGATGCCGGCTCGGCTCATGAGCAAATTGATAGCGTTATACATGTATTTGTTGAAGTTTTCTTCACGCTCCAATCGAGCCGCGGGGGTGAGCTTGCCCGACGTTTCCATGACGGCAGTGATATCCATCAGCCCTGCTGGTGCCTCTACAACTTCGTCGTGCCCAGGATATTCAGGCACTCCCAAGAACCTCATGTACTGCGTCAGAAGGTTGCCAAAATACAACCGCCGAATCTGCCGCCCGAATCTGGTGCGGGCCATTTCGTTGAGCAAAATCTCAGCGATATTGATAGGTCGGCCGGTCATGAGTGAGAAGATCAGACACACTCTGGCTCGAGTGCAGTCACTACTGTGTTCGGCAGGCATCAGTCTAGCCTGCACAAAGTTCTGCCACACCTTGGCAGTGTTGTTAAAGTCTGCCCTTACCATAGAGAGATGAATGTTCCCCTGCTTCCTCTGCCACTTGGCATTTGAATCGATGCCACACAATGTGTGACGTATCAGCTCATAAGGGGGACTCTTAATGAGGCTCTGTAGTCTCCGTGGATCGGCATTTTCAACCCCAAGATAATCACACAAGTCTTCTCTACCCATAGGCACATCGATTCCGCGAATATGAGAGGTAGCTCGATGATGGTTCCAATTGGCATACAGTTCACGGACCAAACTCATATTGGCGGGCCCTGGGCAATCCAGAAATTTTTCCATCCTTGAGATGCGCAGTCTGGCGAGTATGTCGGGGAACCGCCTTTCTAAAGCAGTTGTGTTGATTCCCAGCTCTGACACATAGCGCCCACTTGGCACGAAGTTCCGATACCACACAGCAGCAGCATCGTTAACCAACTCTAATCGAGGACGAGGCCTGGATGGGACTCGTTGCGAACCCTCGTCCACCTGCTTTCCCTTGGACTGTCTCGAGGAGCCCTCTCCCTGTCTTTTTTTTTTTCGGAACCGGTGAAGTAGCGGAGGCTTTTCCAAGACCTTTCCCTTTAGCATCATCACGGGCCATAATATCCTGCAATCACGAGCAAATAGAAAAGTGAGCATACTGTAATACATATACCGTAGGTACAATGTCATTAAAAGACCCCACACTTAAACTCGAAACATAGAAGCAAGTGTTGCCATACCAATTATGGGTACTCAAGACTTCCCCATGTGTAAAAAATAAATAGTGATCATGGCAACGTGAATAAGCGATAACAACAACGAAAGGTGAAAAGCTCGGCACTTTCTATGCTAATGCTAGAATATACATACGTTAAGCTATTTTACACAATTATACAACATACATATCCAAGAGTAATGGTGTAAGACGATATGCGGCATCAAATTCCTATCCCTCAACTAGTAACGTTCCCCCCGAAATACCCCACACTTAGTTCAAACGCCAATACAAGTGTCATCAGCTACTCAGACTTCATCGGTGCATAAGAAGTCTCATTCAGGCATTTAAACAAACATATTGCGTGCATAGAGTGTGTGCTGCAAATTTCAACAATGGTGGCGTGTAGTGACCCTCCCAAAGTTGATGGAGTAGAGGGGCTTCTAGTTTACTACTCCAATAACAAGAAGAATCAAACAATTTTTCGTACACACATACTACCATGAAAGGGTTAAGAGATGAAGAAGATATGGGGGATTTTTGGGGATGAGAACATGAAGATACATACAAAATAAAAAAAATTGAAAAAAATAAAAGAGAAGAGGAAGGAGAAGATAAAGTGTAACATACCTGAAGATTAGAGAGATAAGAGAGATTGAAAAGCTGAAAACTTGTTAGTGAAGAAGAAGAAGAAGAACGCAGCAGCGGGGAGATTTTTGTTTTCTGTTTTGTGTTGGTGTATGGTGAAAACGGGTGGGTTGGGAATGTAAAAGGGTTATTATTGTTAGTGGAAAACGGGTTGTGGGTCGGGTTTATCGGGTATGGGTTAAAAATTAAAGAATAAAAAAAAAATCAGAAAACTTACCTGTCACCCCTCCAGCCGGCGCCTAGCGCTCGTCCTGGCGCTGGGGAGGTCTTGAACTCACTGCCTGGGGCGCCACAAGCAGCGCTGGGCGCTGATTTCCGCTGCTTTTTTTTTTTGATCACTCATATATCTTACAACATTACATCTAATAATTGTATACATCAATTGTATTCCCCTATCTAATCTAAAAGAAGAAAACAAGAAGTTAAACTAAGAAAACAATAAAAATTGGGTTGCCTCCCAACAAGCGCCTGATTTAACGTCGCGGCATGACTCAGATTCATGCTATCAATCTGGCTTGATGTCTAGCCTTCGAGCTTCTTCAACAGATGGCCTGAGACGGGTTAGAGTGACAGGCCTTTCCAACTCTTCTGCTTTTATGAACCCCGGGACATAATTGCTGGAAATATCCAGTACGTTCTTAATTTCTTCCGTCATTCCATCCTTACTATTTTCCACCTCCCTATCAAAACTCGTTCAACAGGAACTTCAGGGCTCATATGTGGCACTAATGATGTGGAAGCATTCTCCACCACCGAGATCATTGATAATTCCTCATAATGGGTTGGAAGCCGGAGTGCTTTATAAACATTAAATACTTCTTCTTGATCACCCACTCTCATCGTCATTTTACCTTCGCAGACATCGATAATGGCGCGGCCTGTGGCTAGGAATGGACGCCCCCAAAATAAATGGGACGTCCTGATCAGGCTCGTAATCCAGGATGATAAAGTCAGCAGGAAATATGAACGAACCCACTTGGACCAGCACATCTTCAATCACTCCCTCTGGTTGAGCAAGGGAATGATTAGCTAACTGTAAGGTGACTGTTGTTGGGCGTGGGTCACCCAACTCCAACTGTCTGAATACTGAGAGTGGCATCAAGTTTATACTCGCTCCAAGATCATATAGAGCTCTTCCTACGGCATGTTTCCCAATTGAAATTTGAATGGTGAAGCTACCCAGATCCTTCAATTTCTGTGGTAGCTTGCCTTGAATTCTAGAACTACATTCCTCGGTGAGTGCCACAGTTTCAAACTCAGTCAATCTCCTTTTATTGGCCACAATATCTTTGATATACTTTGCGTATTTAGGCACTTCTTGCAATATATCAACCAATGGAATGTTGATTTGTACCTGCTCCAAAATGTCAAGGAACTTTTTGTACGCCTCATTATCCCTCAGTTTCTGTAATCTCTGTGGAAATGGAGGTTGTGGACTTGCAACCAGTTGTGGGGGTTGGTTAGCTCCTGCCTCTTCAGCCGGCTTCTCAAATTCTTTAGCTTTCTCTGTTGTTGCTTCTATGGTGATCGGCTTTTCATTAAAGGTCACCTGCTTCTTCTTCTTAGACTCTACCTCTTCCAACTGTCTCCCATTTCTCAATGATACAACATTAAGTGCCGCCCTTGGGTTTGCTTCAGTATCACTGGGTAGAGCTCCAGCCGGTCTAGTATTTTGAGCCCCGGCCAGCTCCTAATTGGCACTCCAGATTCCTCACTGTTGTGGTGAGGGTTTGGTATTCTGTTCTGAACTGTTTATTGTCTTGCACCAGCTTTTTCAATAATTCATTCATATTATCATCTTCCTGTGGAGGTTGCCTTTGCGGTTGATTATAATTCCCCTGCAGTCTACTTGGATTCTGCTGCTGTTGATGACCACCCCATGAAAAATTGGGATAATTCCTCCAATTCGGATTGTAGGTGTTCCCATATTATGTATTCTGATTCACCGGCCCCCTGTTCTGCTGTCCCACATAATATATGAATTCCGGATTTTTGGGGCACATGTCACTTGTATGGTTGTCACCACACATCTCACAGCACAACGACATCTGTTGGACCTGTTATCTTGGTTGAACCTGCTGCATCATCATTCTGGTCATCTGATTGGCCAGTTTTGCCATCTCTGCTCTCATAGCTGCGAGGTCATCCAATTCAATCAACCCAACTCCCTTTTGTTTAATTGCTCTGTGCGAGTCGCCGTCCCCTTGCCAATTATGATCATTGGCCGTGAAATTGTTCAGTAGGAGTTAGATTTCACTATAGGGCTTGGCCATGCAACTGCCCCCGCAAGCTGAGTCGAGGTTCATTTTTGAAGCTTTATCTAGCCCATCAACAAAAGTATGTCCCAGGATCTCATCTGTCTGGCAATGGTGTGGACAATCCCTAAGCAGTTTCTTATACCTTTCCCATGCTTGCCGAAGAGTTTCTCCTTTCCGTTGTTCGAATCCCAGAATCTGACTTCTTAGTGACTTTGTCTTTTTGGTTGGGAAGAATTTAATGAGGAATTTTCTAGCCAGGTCAACCCATGTGTAGATAGAATTCGCAGGCTCCTTTTGTAACCACTCCTTTGCTTCCCCCAATAGTGAAAAGGGAAACAATGTCAATCTCACATAATCTTTGGACACGTTTGGATAATTATAAGTATCTGTGATTTCCAAAAAATTCTAAATATGTCTCTGTGGATCTTCATGTGACAGTCCCACATACTGCCCTGTGGATTGGATCAGCTGCACCATATATTGTTTTAGCTCAAAGTGCCCCGTGATTTCAGGTTTGACAATCGCCTGAGTCATGTTGGCAAGATTGGGTCTTGCAGCTTCAATCACCGCTAGTTCCGCATTAGCTGCCATCTCAATTGGCTGTGGTTGAATGACAATGTCCAACTCTCTATTAATCCTAGTTCTGGCTTCTACCTCCCTCCTCACTCTGTGTAGTGTTCGTTCAATTTCTGGATCAAAAGGAAGAAGGTTGTTTGCGCTTCTACTCCTCCGCATTCAATAGAAGAGCCTGTGTGTGCAAACAACGTAAGCCGATAAGTAAAACATTAACAAATAACAAATATAAGCTTAAGTTGGTAAAGTAGCAGATTTTTAAGTCCCCGGCAACGGCGCCAAAAACTTGTTGCTCCCTAACGCACACGCAAGTATACGCGGTCGACAAGTAATATAGGATCCTAAGTCCAGGTTATCGTACCCATAGGGACTTAATTCAACTACTTACTAACGGACTAATATTGTTATTTAAGCAAGCAAAATTCGAATTTGATAGATGGATGATTCTAACTACAGCTCTAATTTATAACTAGTATTATCAAAGAACAAATTAAGTATTGTTAATCAATGGGGACAAATATTACAGGGTTGTGATTAATTCACCAATCCTATTGTGTTCTAATTAACTTTCCCTTCATATAATTCACGTATGGTTGCTAATTAATCGATACATGTACTCATAGCCTTCTTCCGAAGCACTATTCGCCTATTCTTAATAAAATTAACACCTATATTCCTATGGAATTAATCTATCAANTCACTCATATATCTTACAACATTACATCTAATAATTGTATACATCAATTGTATTCCCCTATCTAATCTAAAAGAAGAAAACAAGAAGTTAAACTAAGAAAACAATAAAAATTGGGTTGCCTCCCAACAAGCGTCTGATTTAACGTCACGACACGACGTAGATTTTTGCTTTACTCATTGGTGAGCACGACTTTAGTTTTCTCCCTGTTAATCAAACCTCCCCAATAGTGCTTAACTCTCTGACTGTTCACCAAAAATTTTTGTTCACTATTCAAAGCTCGTAGTTCGATCGCACCATATGGAGTGACCCTTACCACTTCAAACGGACCTGACCATCTTGATTTAAGCTTTCCAGGAAATAACCTTAGTCTTGAGTTGAACAATAATACTTGTTGGCCCGGTTCAAAATGGCGTGGCTTGATATGCTTGTCGTGCCATCTTTTTGTCTTCTCTTTATACAACTTGGCATTCTCGTAAGAGTGTAGCCGGAACTTATCTAATTCGTTCAACTGCATAAGTCGCTTCTCGGCCGCTGCTTCAAAATCCATATTCAGCCTTTTTATTGCCCAGTATGCTTTATGCTCCAATTCCACCGGTAAGTGGCATGCTTTTCCATAAACCAATTTGTAGGGGGATGTTCCAATTGGTGTTTTGTAAGCTGTCCTATATGCCCAAAGAGCATCATCCAGCTTCGAAGCCCAATCCTTCCTGTTCACGCTCACCGTCTTTTCCAGAATTTGCTTAATCTCCCTATTTGACACCTCCGGTTGGCCGCTTGTCTGGGGGTGATATGCTGTAGCAACGTTGTGACGAACCCCATATTTTGCTAGAAGGTTATTTAACAGCCGATTGCAAAAGTGCGTTCCTTCATTGCTGATTAACGCCCGTGGAGTCCCAAATCTGGAGAATATATTCTTTTTCACGAATGCAGCTACCACCATTACATCATTTGTAGACAAAGCAATTGCCTCCACCCATTTCGACACATTATCAACGACTAGCAGAATATATTTGTTCCCTCTAGAAGGTAGAAACGGTCCCAATAAAGTCTATCCTCCACACATCAAAAAGTTCAACTTCTAAAATGTTGTTTAGAGGCATCTCCTTCTTCCGTGTGATTGTGCCCATTCTCTGGCATTGATCACACCTTTTAACAAATGCATGAGCGTCCTTGAACAAGGTTGGCCAAAATAGACCGGACTGTAGTACCTTAGCTGCTGTTCTATCTCCTCTGTGATGGCCTCCATAAGGTGAGGCGTGACAATTATGCAGTACTAACTCCACTTCTTCTTCCGAAATACATCTCCTCATTAACTGATCAGCATAATGTTTGAATAAATAAGGTTCGTCCCAGTAGTAGAAATTCACATCATGCAAGAACCTTTTTCTAGCTTCAGTCTTGATTTCAGGAGGAAGTACACCGCTCACCAAGTAGTTCACATAATCAGCATACCATGGGGAAGAATCATGAGTGATAGCAAATAGATGTTCATCTGGAAATACTTCTTTTATCTGTCCATCTTCCTCCACGTGATCATGATTTTCCAAGCGGGATAAATGGTCAGCTACCTGATTTTCTGTCCCCTTCCGATCTCTGATTTCCACATCAAATTCCTGCAACAATAATACCCAGCGCATTAATCTAGCTTCAGACTCTTTTTTCGTAAATAGGTACCTGATCGTTGCATGGTCGGTGTGGACTATGACTTTTGTTCCCACCAAGTAAGCTCGGAATTTCTCGAAGGCCGATACTACTGCTAACAACTCTTTTTCTGTGGTAGTGTAATTTTGTTGTGCATCGTCAAGAGTTTTGCTTGCATAGTAGATGGAGTAGAACACCTTGTCCTTCCGCTGTCCCAACACTGCTCCAATGGCCAGGTCACTTACATCACACATAAGTTCAAAGGGCAATGACCAATCCGGTGCTATGATGATAGGACCAGTCACCAACTTCTTCTTAAGCTCTTCAAAAGCCTTGAGGCAGGAATCATCAAAATTGAAAGATACATCCTTTTCGAGCAACCTGCACAAAGGAGTATTTAGAAAAATCTTTAATAAATCGTCTATAAAAACCTGCATGTCCCAAGAAACTTCGGACACCCTTGACTGAAATTGGTGGAGGTAATTTTTCAACCGCCTCCACTTTAGCTTTATCTACTTCAATACCGGTCCTGGAGATTTTGTGACCCAAGACAATGCCCTCTTGCACCATAAAGTGGCACTTTTCCCAATTAAGCACCAGATTAGTTTCTTCGCTGCGTGGTAGCACCTTGCTGAGGTTCTTTAGGCAGTCATCATAGGAAGACCCAAAAATTGAAAAATTATCCATGAATACTTCCACGAATTTTTCCACCATATCGGTGAAAATAGCCATCATACATCTTTGGAATGTTGCTGGTGCATTACATAGTCCAAATGGCATTCGCTTGAAGGCGAAAGTGCCATAAGGACAAGTGAAGGTGGTCTTCTCTTGATCTTCTGGGCATATGACAATTTGGTTGTATCCCAAGTAGCCATCCAGAAAACAGTAGTATTCATGCCCAGCTAACCTGTCGAGCATTTGATCAATCAATGGGAGTGGGAAATGGTCTTTGCGGGTCGCTTTGTTGAGCTTCGTGCATACTCTCCATCCCGTAATAGTTCGAGTAGGAATCAACTCATTCTTCTCGTTTTCTATGATAGTCATTCCACCCTTTTTAGGCACACACTGAACTGGGCTGACCCAATTGCTGTCAGAAATTGGAAAAATGATACCCGCGTCGAGCAATTTTATGACTTCCTTCTTCACCACTTCTTTCATTATAGGATTCAATCTCTGTTGCTGCTCTACACTAGGGCGGTGTCCATCCTCTAGAAAAATTTTATGCATGCAAAAAGATGGACTAATCCCCTTGATGTCCGTTATGGTCCACCCGATTGCCTTTTTATATTCTCGAAGGACTCTAAGCAGCTTTTCTTCCTGTGTGCTAGTCAAGCTGGACGATATAATCACTGGCAATGTCTCAGAATTACCCAAATAAGCATAGCGCAGATGCGCTGGAAGTGGCTTGAGTTCTAGCCTCGGTGCTTCCTCAATAGACGCGGCCTGGGAGGGGTCAGAGTGACAGGCCTCTCCAATTCTTCGAATTTTCTGAACCCCTGAATATAATTGCAAGATATTTCTAGTATTTGCTCGATTTCTCTCATCATCTCATCTTCATTAAATTCCATATCCCCAAACAATATTCGTTCAATAGGATCAACTGGGCTCATGTAAGGCACTAAGGATGTAGAAACATTCTCCACCACTGAGATCATGGATAACTCCTCATAATGGGTTGGCAGCAGGAGTGCTTTATAAACATTAAATACTTCTTCTTGATCACCCACTCTCATCGTCATTTTACCTTCGCAGACATCGATAATGGCGCGGCCTGTGGCTAGGAATGGACGCCCCAAAATAAATGGGACGTCCTGATCTGGCTCGTAATCTAGGATGATGAAGTCAGCCGGAAATATGAATGAGCCAACTTGGACCAGGACATCTTCAATTACTCCCACCGGATGAGCCAGGGAGCGGTCAGTTTATACTTGCTCCAAGATCACATAGAGCTCTTCCTACGGCATGTTTCCCAATTGAAATTTGAATGGTGAAGCTACCCGGATCCTTCAATTTTTGTGGTAGCTTGCCTTGAATTCTAGAACTACACTCCTCAGTGAGTGCCACAGTTTCAAACTCAGTCAATCTCCGTTTGTTGGCCACAATATCCTTGATATACTTTGCATATTTAGGCACTTCTTGCAATATATCTACCAATGGAATGTTGATTTGTACCTGCTTCAAAATGTCAAGGAAATTTTTGTACGCCTCATTATCCCTCAGTTTCTGTAATCTCTGTGGAAATGAAGGTGGTGGCCTTGCAACCAGTTGTGGGGGTTGCTTAGCTCCTGCCTCTTCAGCCGGCTTCTCAAATTCTTTAGCTTTCTCTGCTGTTGCTTCTATGGTGATCGGCTTTTCATTAAAGGTCACCTTCTTCTTTTTCTTAGACTCTACCTCTTTCAATTGTCGCCCGTTTCTTAATAATACAACATTCAGTGCTGCCCTTGGGTTTGCTTTAGTATCATTGGGTAGAGCTCCAGCTGGTCTAGTATTTTGAGCCCCGGCCAGCTGTCCCAATTAGTGCTCCAGATTCCTCACTGTTGTGGTAAGGGTTTGGTATTCTGTTCTGAACTGTTTATTGTCTTGCACTAGCTACTTCAACAACTCATTTGTATTATCATCTGCCTATTGAGGTTGCCTTTGTTGTTGATGATAATTCCCTTGCGGTCTAACTGGATTCTGTTGCTGTTGATGTCCACCCCATGAAAAATTGGGATGATTCCTCCAATTTGGATTGTAGGTGTTCCCATATTGTGTATTTAGATTCAATGGCCCCCTGTTCTGTTGTCCCGCATAATATATGGATTCCGGATTTGTGGGGCACATATCACTTGTATGGTTGTCACCACACATCTCACAGCACAACGACATCTGTTGGACCTGTTGTCTCGGTTGCACCTGCTGCATCGTCATTCTGTTCATCTGATTGGTCAGTTTCTCCATCTCTGCTCTCATAGCTGCAAGGTCATCCAGTTCGATCAACCCAGTTCCCTTTTGTTTAATTGCTCTGCGCAAGTCACCGTCACCTTGCCAATTATGATCATTGGCTGTGAAATTGTTCAGTAGGAGTTGGATTTCACTATAGGACTTGGCCATGCAACTGCCCCCGTAAGCTGAGTCGAGGTTCATTTTTGAAGCTTCATCTAGCCCATCAACAAAAGTATGCCCAAGGACCTCATCTGTTTGGCAATGGTGTGGACAATCCCTAAGTAGCTTCTTATATCTTTCCCATGCCTGTCGAAGAGTTTCTCCTTCCCGTTGTTCAAATCCCAGAATCTGGCTTCTTAGTGACTTTGTCTTTTTGGTTGGGAAGAATTTAATGAGGAATTTTCTGGCCAGGTCATCCCATGTGTAGATAGAATTCGCAGGCTCCTTTTGCAACCACTCCTTTGCTTCCCCCAATAGTGAAAAGGGAAACAATGTCAACCTCACATAATCTTTGGACACGTTTGGATAATTATAAGTATCTGTGATTTCCATAAAATTCTGAATATGTCTCTGTGGGTCTTCATGCGACAGTCCCACATACTGTCCTGCGGATTGGATCAGCTGCACCATATATTGTTTTAGCTCAAAGTGCCCCGTGATTTCAGGTTTGACAATCGCTTGAGTCATGTTGGCAAGATTTGGCCTTGCAGCTTCAATCACCGCTCGTTCCGCATTACCTGCCATCTCAATTGCCTGTGGTTGAACGACAATGTCCAACTCTCTGTTAATTCTAGTTCTGGCTTCTATCTCCCTCCTTACTCTGTGTAATGTTCGTTCAATTTCTGGATCGAAAGGAAGAAGGTTGTTTGCGCTTCTACTCCTCCGCATTCAAATAGAAGAGCCTGTGTGTGCAAACAACGTAAGCCGGTAAGTAAAACTTGAACAAATAACAAATATAAGCTTGTTGGTAAAGTAGCAGAATTTTAAGTCCCCGGCAACGGCGCCAAAAACTTATTGCTCCCTAACGCACACGCAAGTATACGCGGTCGACAAGTAATATAGGATTGTAAGTCCAGGTTATCGTACCCATAGGGACTTAATTTAACTACTGACTAACTGACTAGTATTGTTATTTACGCAAGCCAAATTCAATTTCAAGATATTGATTAATCTAAACTACAGCTCTAAATTATAACTAGATTATCAAGGAACAAATTAAGTGTTGTTAATCAATAGAAACAAATATTCCAGAGTTGTGATTATTTCACCAATCCTATTGTGTTCTAATTAACTTACCGTTCATATAATTCACGTATGGTTGTTAATTAATCGATAAATGTTCTCATAGCCTTCTTCCGAAGTACTATTCTCCTATTCTTAATAAAATTAACACCTATATTACTATGGAATTAATCTATCAAGAATGCAATAAAAACACGATATTCAATTAAGCATGGTGATTAAGTATATTCCTATCCTAATCACGAATCCGCCCCCCTTAAACGGTTAAGAACATGCTTTCTTCAATTCTTTTCTAATCTAAACATAGTTTTCCCAAACGTAGCATAGATAGTTGATAGAACCTAATTGATGGCCAAACAATTAAGCAATTAAGCATAGAATTGAAGAAACAACCATATAATCATGAATTATAATCAAGAAATCGTTAACTTCGAATCACAATATTCATGGCTAATCACAATCCCAGAACAAGGGGTGATTAGCCACTCATGCTTGAATCAATCAAAATATAAAGTATTGAATAAACTATAAAAATACTAGAAAAGGATGAAGAACTGATGATTGATGCTTCTGTGCGATGTTCCGTGGTGTTTTTGCCTCCCCAAATCACCTTCTCTCTGTCCCTCTTGGGTTTGGATGTGTTTATATAGGTGTTAGGAAGGGGTAGGGTCGAAAATAGTAGACTTCTAGATGAAATAGGAAAACTTCAGACGTCGGCGCCCTAGCTGGTGCCGGGCGCCCCCCAGGGCGCTGTATCCAGTGGCCCTTCTCTGACTCTCTGCCTCCAGCGCCACAAGTGGCGCCAGGCGCTGCCTGTGGCGCCCAATGCCCCTTCGTCCGCTTTTGTCTCTTTTTGGCTTATTTCTTGCTCGTTTTGCCCCCAATTGCTCCCGACTCATTCCTACACATAAAAACACTTTAATTTAATATGAATCGAAGCAATTAACATCCCAATTTCATAAAACAAAAGCTAAATATGAAGTGATTTACATAGAAATATATATCTTTTACACCAAACATCACACTCTCATTGCCACCATACAGTTATGTATAATCAACCTAGCACTGTTTCATTTGTTTCTTGGAAATAGACAAATTCCACAAGTCCAACCCCAAAAAACTTAATATATAAACAAATTAAAGGAAGAAAAAAAAATAGGAGAAAAGAATACTCCTAGAGCAAAATTTGAGAATCCTTCGACCTTTTTCTTATCTTCCTTCTCCAACTTATTCTAATCTATCAAATGCCCAAAATCAAAGCTTATTTCCCAAAAAAGTCCTCCTTCTGTCCCAGTTTAAATGATACACTTTCATTCTTAGTTTGTCCCAAAAAAAAAAATCATACCTTCCTCTTTCCTTAATGAGTCGTTAATTACTAGTAAGATAACTGTTTTAAACGTTACATAATCCCAATTCGGTTACAGACTTACAGTTTATAAGCTTACCTAAATTGCATTTAAACAAAATAAAAAAAGGTTCAGACCTGAGAAACAGTGAAACTAGAAAATATTGGAAGGAAAGCCATTAACAGCAGCAGAGGCATAGCGAAGGAGAGCTTCTGTGTCGAAATTCTGTGCCGAGTCGACCCGTCCAGCAAGATCCGAAGTCCGATTCGCCATGTCAACGGAAATATTGTAACCAAATAGAAGAACTGAAAAGAAAGGAAGAGAAGATACAAAAAGTTGGTAAGTTAATAACAGTAACATCTTTGGAACTGATGAAATATTTATTCTTTTATAGTGAACCAGTTAAACAGAATTATTAAATTAAAGAAAATTATTTTGTGAGAATATATAACTTAATCTCTATTTTTAAAATGTTAGAGTTTATGTACTAAACTGTATAAAGGATCAAAGTTTACTTTTTCCTATTTATATACAACATGATTTGATTTCTGGTATAAACTCCATATAACTATTTACTTATATAGATTTTACGAGAATTTAATATGTAATATAGAATAGAATGTGAAATTAAAATACGTGTACATCGCATATGTTACTAGGAGTAATATCTTTTGTGATGAGTCCATCTCATTCAAAAACCAAGTAATAGGCATATGTCTAAGGAAAATATTTGGCTGAAAATTTCTTTGGTTTGGTAGCCTAACTTTGTTGAATTTCTTTGGTTTGGTAGCCAACTTTATAGAATTGTCAATATTGAAGAAAAAGAAGGAAAAGTGTGTGCAAATTGTCAAATATAGTAGGCTTTAGAGAATGAGGCTTCGGTTATAAAAGGAGAGCTTCAGCTCTCATTTCTACACACCAACAAAGAGAGAAAGAAAGAGTGAGGTTTCACAGACAAGTATAAGAAAATAGTCTGTGAGAAAAATAGAGAGTGAATGATATTGTAGTGAGGTGGGAAATCAAAAGAGGGTTATTTCTTTTGAGTGTTGTAGTGGTCTTTGGAGTATTTTACTCGAACATACAAAGTGTAAAATTCTTTGGTATAGTGATATCAGTTGCTCGTCTCGGGGCCATGTTTTTCCATTTTTCAAAAGGGTTTTCCACGTAAAAATCTTGGTGTCGTTGTCACTCTTCTATTCTTGTTAATTACCGTATCTCGGTGCTACATTATATTCCACTTTTATCCCAACAACTGGTATCAGAGCACAGGTTCTGCCTGTTCACAGAATTACTATTCACTGTCGGTAGTAGTATACTTGGTGAAAAAAAATGTCCGGAGTAAAGTACGAGGTAGCAAAATTCAACAGAGATAAACGGTTTCTCGACATGAAAAAGAAGGATGAGGGATCTGATCATTCAACAAGGATCACAAGGTACTAGATGTCAATGCCATGCCAAAAAGCTTGACACCATGAAAGCTGAGGATTGAGCTGACTTGGATGAAAGGGCTGCTAGTGCAATCAAGTTGCACTTATCAGATGATGTGGTAAATAACATCATTGATGAAGACACTGCACGTGGCATTTGGACAAGGTTGGAAAGCCTATACATGTCCAAGCTAACAAATAAATTGTACTTGAAGAAGCATGTATACGCCTTACACATGGACGAAGGTACGAAATTTTTGTCACATTTAAATGTATTTAACGGACTAATCACACAGCTCGCTAATCTCGGAGTTAAATTCGAGGAAGAAGATAAAGTCATCTTGCTGTTGAACTCGTTACTATCTTTGTATGATAATCTGGCAACAACCAACTTGCACGGTAAGACTACCATTGAGTTGAAAGATGTCACATCGCCTCTTCTACTCAATGAGAAGATGAGAAAGAAGCCTGAAAATCAAGGACATGCTTTCATCACAGAAGGTAGAGGCAGGAGTTATCAAAGGAGTTCGTGCAACTATGATAGATCTGGAGCTCGTGTGAAGTCTAAGAACCGATCCAAATCAAGAGCTAGAAATTGCACAATTGTGATCAACCAGGTCATTTCAAAAGAGATTGCCCAAATCTAAGGAAGGGCAAAGGTGAAAGCAGTGGCCAGAAGAATGATGACAACACAACCGCCATTGTGCAAAACAATGATAATGTTGTCCTCTTTATAAATGAGGATGAGTAATGCATGCACTTGTTAGGTCTAGAGTCGGAATGAGTTGTTGATACAACAGCATCTTACCATGCCACACTGGTAAGAGATCTTTTTTTATAGATATGCAGCATGTGATTTTGGCACTATGAGAATAGGTAACACAAGTTACTCAAAGATTGCGGGGATCAATGACATTTGTATCAAGACAAATGTCAGATGCACATTGGTTCTAAAGTACGTGCTACACGTACCTGATTTGTGGATGAACTTGATCTCGGGAATTGCTTTAGAACGAGATAGATACGAGAACTATTTTGCAAAAAGTGGAGACTCACCAAGGGATCATTAGTGATTGCAAAGGGAGTTGCTCGTGTCACGTTGTACAGGACAAATGCAGAAATATGCCAAGGTGAATTGAACGCGGCGCAAGATCATATTTCTGTAGATTTGTGGTACAAAAGAATAGGTCATATGAGCGAGAAGGGATTGCATATTCTTTCTAGGAAATAAATCATTTCTTATGCCAAATGTATAACGGTAAAACCTAGCGACTTCTGTTTATTTGATAAGCAGCATAGAGTCTCATTTCAGATATCGTCTGAAAGAAAATTAAATATGCTTGATTTAGTATATTCTGATGTTTGTGTTCCAACAAAAATTGAATCGATGAGCGGTAACAAATATTTTGTTACTTTTATTGATGATGCTTCATGAATTATGGGTTTATATTTTGAAAATCAAAGATCAGGTGTTTCAAGTTTTCTAAAAGTTTCATCCTCTGGTGGAAGGGAGACAGGCCAAAAGCTAAAGCGTCTCTAAAGTGATAATGGAAGTGAGTACAATTCAAGGGAATTTGAAGAGTACTGTTCGAGCCATGAGATCAGACATGAAAAGACAATTCTTGGAACCCCACAACACAATCGCATAGCCGAAAGGATGAACTAGCACCATTGTGGAGAAGGTGAGAAGAATGCTCAGAATGGCTAAACTGCCTAAGTCATTCTGGGGTGAAGCAGTTCAGATAGCCTGTTACCTGATCAATAGGAGACCATCAGTTCTGTTGGCGTTTGACATCCTAAAGAGAGTTTGGACCAACAAGGAGGTGTCCTACTCGCATATGAAGATGTTCGGTTATAGAGCTTTTGCACATGTACCAAAGGAGCAGAGAACAAAGCTGGATGACAAATCTATTCCCTGCATATTCATCGGATACGAAGATGAAGAGTTCGGATATAGATTGTGGGGTCTTGCACAGAAGAAGGTCATCAGAAGCAGATGTGTAGTCTTCCGAGAAAGTGAAGTTGGAACTGCTGATGATATGTCAGAGAAGGCCAAGAATGGTATAATTCCTAACCTTATTATCATTCCTTCTTCTTCTAACTATCCCACAAGTGCAATAAGTACGATCGACGAGGTTGCTGAGTAGGGAGAGCAACCTGGTGAAGTTATTGAGCACGAGGGTCAACTTGATGATGATGTCGAGCAAATTGAGTACCCCACTCAAGAAGAAGAAGAACCTCAACCTCTGAGGAGATCAAAAAGGCCAAGGGTAGAGTCATGCAGGTACCCTTCCACAGAGTATGTCCTCATCAGTGATGAGGGGGAGCCATAAAGTCTTAAGGAGGTGCTGTATCATCTAGAAAAGAACCAGTGGATGAAAGCCATGCAAGAAGAGATGGAATCTCTACAGAAAAATGGCACGTACAAGCTGGTTGAACTTCCAAAGGGTAAAAGACCACTCAAACGCAAAAGGGTCTTTAAACTCAAGAAAGATGGAAATTACAAGTTGGTCAGATACAAAGCTCGATTGGTGATAAAAGCCTTCGAACAGAAGAAAGGTATTGATTTTGGTGAAATTTTCTCACCTGTTGTCAAAATGATTTCTATTCGAACAATTTTGGGTTTTAGCAGCTAGCCTAGATCTTGAAGTGGAGCAGTTGGATGTGAAAAATGCATTTCTTCATGGAGATTTGGAAGATGAGATTTATATGGAGCAGCCAGAAGGATTCGAAGTAGCTGGAAAGAAATACATGGTGTGCAAATTGAATAAGATTCTTTATGGATTGAAGCAGACACCAAGGCAGTGGTACATGAAGTTTGACTCATTCATGAAAAGTCAAAGATACATAAGACCTATTTCTGATCTATGACATACTTCAAAAGATTTTCTGAGAATAACTTTATTATATTGTTGTTGTATGTGGATGACATGTTAATTGTAGGAAAAGACAAGGGGCCGATCACAAAGTTGAAGGGAGACTTGTCCAAGTCATTTGATATGAAGGACTTGGGCCCAACACAACAAATTCTGGGCATGAAGATAATTCGAGAGTGAACAAGTAGAAAGTTGTGGCTGTCTCAGAAGAAGTACATTGAACGTGTACTGGAACGCTTCAACATGAAAAATGCTAAGCCAGTCAACACACCTCTTGC
>MCJB01048933.1:0-21100 GCA_002018475.1 Nicotiana obtusifolia
AGGCAGAGGCTACAGATGCAGTGATTACAGGTACGGTTCTGGTCTGTGATAACGATGCTTCGGCATTATTTGATCCAGGATCTACCTACTCGTATGTCTCCTCTTATTTTACACCGTATCTGGCCATGCCTAGTGACTCATTTAGTGTTCCTGTTTATGTGTCTACTCAGGTGAGTGATTCCATTGTGGTAGATCGAGTCCATCGTTCCTGTGCGGTAGTGATTGGGGGTTTTGAGACCCGCGTAGACTTATTGCTTTTGGACATGGTTGATTTTGATGTCATATTGGGGATGGATTGGTTAACCTTACCACGCCATCCTGGACTGCCATGCCAAGACTGTGACCTTAGCTTTACCGGGTATGCCCCGTTTGGAGTGGAAAGGGACTCCTGGTCATTCCACTCGTAGCATTATCTCTTATATGAAGGCTCGGCGCATGGTCGAGAAGGGGTGTTTGGCTTATCTGGCTTATGTTCGTGATTCCAGTGCTGAGGTCCTCTCTATTGAGTCTGTGCCCGTGGTACGTGAGTTTCCCGAGGTTTTCCCATCCGACCTGCCGGGGATGCCACCCGACAGGGATATTGACTTTTGCATTGATGTGGCTCCGGGCACTCAACCCATTTCTATTCCGCCGTATCGCATGGCCCCGCCAGAGTTAAAAGAATTAAAGGAACAGTTGCAAGACTTGCTCGAGAAGGGTTTCATTAGACCCAGTGTTTCACCTTGGGGTGCGCCCGTGTTGTTTGTTAAAAAGAAGGACGGGTCAATGAGAATGTGCATCGATTACCGACAGTTAAACAAGGTTACAATAAAAAATTAGTACCCATTGCTGAGGATCGATGATTTGTTTGATCAGCTTTAGGGTGCCAGGGTATTTTCAAAGATTGATTTGAGGTCTGGTTACCATCAATTGAAGATTAAGGCATCCGATGTCCCTACGACAGATTTCCGCACTCGGTACGACATTATGAATTCTTGGTGATGTCCTTCGGCTTGACTAATGCCCCAGCAGCTTTTATGGACTTGGTGAACCGAGTGTTCAGACCGCACCTGGATTCGTTCGTGATAGTTTTCATCGACGACATCCTGATATATTCCCGCGGCTAGGAGGAGCATGCACAGCATCTCATAGTGGTTCTTCAGACTCTGTGGGATAGTCGGTTGTATGCTAAGTTTTCAAAGTGTGAATTCTGGTTGAGTTTGGTTACATTTCTGGGATATATTGTATCGGCAGAGGGTATTCAGGTTGATCCAAAAAAGATCGAGGCAGTCAAGAACTGATCTAGGCCGGCGTCAGTTACAGAGATCCGGAGTTTCTTGGGATTGGCAGGATACTATTGTCGGTTTGTGGAGGGGTTTTCATCTATTGCAGCCCCGATGACCAAGTCGACCCAGAAAGGTGCCCAGTTCGGGTGGTCGGATGAGTGTGAGGCGAGTTTTCAGAAGCTCAAGACAGCTCTGACCACGGCACCAGTGTTAGTCTTGCCCACAGGCTCAGGGCCTTACACAGTTTATTGTGATGCCTCTCGTATTGGGCTTGGTGCAGTGTTAATGCAAGAGGGCAAGGTCATTGCCTATGCTTCGAGGTAGTGGAAGGTTCATGAGAAAAACTATCCGGTGCATGATTTAGAATTGGCGGCCATAATTCACGCCTTGAAGATTTGGAGGCACTACTTATATGGCGTGCCGTGTGAGGTGTTCACGGATCATAAGAGCCTTCAGTACCGGTTCAAGCAAAAGGAGTTAAATTTAAGGCAGAGGAGGTGATTGGAGTTGTTAAAGGACTATGATGTCACTATCTTATACCATAAGGGAAAGACCAATGTGGTGGCCGATGCTTTGAGTAGAAAGTCAGCCAGTATGGGCAGTCTTGCTTATATTCCGGTCGGTGAAAGACCACTTGCTTTGGACGTTCAGACTTTGGCCAATCGATTTGTAAGATTGGATATTTCTGAGCCTAATCGGGTATTAGCTTACACGGTCGCTCATTCTTCATTGCTGGAACGAATACGTGATCGACAGTTTGATGATCCTCATTTGTGTGTTCTTAGGGACACGGTGCAGCGAGGGGGTGCCAAGCAGGTCACCTTAGGCGACGGCGGAATTTTGAGATTACAGGGTCGAGTTTGTGTGCCCAATGTAGAGGGACTTCGGGAGTTAATTTTGAAGGAGGCCCATAGCTCCAGGTATTCTATTCATCCGGGCGCCGCAAAGATGTATCGGGATTTGCGACAGCAATTGGTGTCATAGAATGAAGAAGGATATAGCTGCGTACGTAGCTCGGTGTTTGAATTGCCAGCAGGCCAAGTGCGAACATCAGCGACCTGGTGGACTATTCCATAGAATTGAATTCCCTGAGTGGAAATGGGAACGGATCACTATGGATTTCGTTGTTGGACTTCCGCAGACTCGGAAGAAGTTCGACGCAGTTTGGGTCATTGTTGATAGTCTGACCAAATCAGCGCATTTCATTCCTGTGGCAGTCTCCTTTTCATCCGAGAGGTTAGCTGAGATCTATATCCGGGAGATTGTTTGCCTTCATGGTGTGCCGGTATCTATCATTTCGGAGCGGGGCACGCAGTTTACCTCGCGTTTCTGGAGGGCAGTTCAGCGAGAGTCTGGCACCCAGGTTGAGTTGAGTACAACATTTCATCCTCAGACGGACGGACAGTCTGAGCAGACTATTCAGATATTGGAGGATATGCTCCGAGCTTGTGTTATTGACTTTGGAGGTTCGTGGGATTAGTTTTTGCCTTTAGCAGAGTTTTCCTACAATAACAGCTACCAGTCGAGTATCCAGATGGCTCCTTATGAGGCTTTATATGGTAGGCGGTGTCGATCTCCGGTTGGATGGTTTGAGCCGGGAGAGGCTTGGTTGTTGGGTACAGATCTGGTTCAGGAGGCCTTGGACAAGGTCAGGATCATTCAGGATAGGCTTTGTATAGCTCAGTCCAGGCAAAAGAGCTATGCAGATCGCAAGGTACGAGGTGTGGCTTTTGTGGTTGGTGAGCGAGTATTGCTCCGAGTGTCGCCTATGAAGGGCGTGATGAGATTTGGGAAGAAGGGCAAGCTTAGCCCTAGGTTCATTGGTCCGTTTGAGATTCTTGATCAAGTGGGAGAGGTGGCTTATAGACTTGCATTGCCGCCGAGCTTATCAGCCGTGCATCCAGTTTTTCATGTGTCCATGCTCCGAAAATATTACGGCGATCCATCTCACGTGTTAGATTTCAGCACTGTCCAGTTGGACAAGGACTTGCCTTATGAGGAGGAGCCGGTAGCTATTCTAGACCGGCAGGTTCGTCAGTTGAGGTCGAAGAGTTTTCCTTCTGTTCGTGTTCAGTGGAGAGGTCAGCCTCCTGAGGCATCGACCTGGGAGTCCGAGTCCGATATGCAGAGCCGTTATCCACATCATTTCCCCAACTCAGGTACTTCCTTCTTCTGTCCGTTCGAGGATGAACGATTGTTTTAGAGGTAGAGAATGTGACGACCCAAAGGGTCATCACTTGTTATTAGATTTTGGGGTTGCTTTCAAGGTGATTTGAAGGTTGATTTGCTGGGGTTTGAGGGTGTTTTGGTGAGTTTTTCTGAGGTAATTGACGAAATAAGGGGGTTTTTGCATGTTAGGGTTCCTAGCTCCTATGTATGGTGGGTCAAAATTCGGGACAAAAATAAAATTTCAGATGTCCAGGATCGCATTCTGGTCGCAAACTCAACATACGGTCCGCATTTGGACCGCATTTCTGACATGGCATTTGGCCCAAGACTCTGCCTCATTCTGCAATTTCACTCTGAGATTTGCGGTCCGCATTTCTCACGGCATTTTTGACATAAAACTTGTCTAGTTCTCTGTTCCACTCTGCGATACAGGCAGGGCAATTTTTGCAGTCCGCATTTCAGACAGCATTTCAGACATGAACCTTTGCCCAGAAATCTGTCCAAGTATGCGATGCCCGTGTAAGATATGCGGTCCGCATGTCTGAAATGCGACCGCATATCCTTCATTACTTACCTTTTTAAACTCTTTTCTTAATTATTAGATTCTTATACCTCATGCCCCGCAAGAATGTTAAAATTGCATAATTACAAACAGGGATTGACACTTAAAACAAGTCAAATCTAGACAATTAGTATCATATGTGTTTCTACGACACATCGGGCCGTTACATTCTCCCCCTCTAAGACAACCGTTCGTCCTCTAACGGACAGGATAAAGAAGTACCTGAGTCGAGGAAAATATGTGGATAATGGCTCCGCATATCGGACTCAGACTCCCAGGTCAATGCCTCAGGAGGCTGACCTCTCCACTGAACACGAACAGAAGGAAAACTCTTCGATCTCAGCTGGCGGACTTGCCGGTCTAGAATGGCTACCGGTTCCTCTTCATAAGACAAGTCCTAGTCCAACTGAACGGTGCTGAATCTAGCACGTGAGTTGGATCGCCGTAATATTTTCGGAGCATGGACACATGAAAAACTGGATGCACGGCTGATAAGCTCGGCGGCAATGCAAGTCTATAAGCCACCTCTCCCACTTGATCAAGAATCTCAAACGGACCAATGAACCTAGGGCTAAGCTTGCCCTTCTTCCCAAATCTCATCACGCCCTTCATAGGCGACACTCGGAGCAATACTCGCTCACCAACCACAAAAGCCACACCTCGTACCTTGCGATCTGCATAGCTCTTTTGCCTGGACTGAGCTATACGAAGCCTATCCTGAATGATCCTGACCTTGTCCAAGGCCTCCTGAACCAGATCTGTACCCAACAACCAAGCTTCTCCCGGCTCAAACCATCCAACCGGAGATCGACACCGCCTACCATATAAAGCCTCATAAGGAGCCATCTGGATACTCGACTGGTAGCTGTTATTGTAGGAAAACTCTGCTAAAGGCAAAAACTAATCCCACGAACCTCCAAAGTCAATAACACAAGCTCGGAGCATATCCTCCAATATCTGAATAGTCTGCTCAGACTGTCCGTCCGTCTGGGGATGAAATGTTGTACTCAACTCAACCTGGGTGCCAGACTCTCGCTGAACTGCCCTCCAGAAACGCGAGGTAAACTGCGTGCCCCGCTCCGAGATAATGGATATCGGCACACCATGAAGGCGAACAATCTCCCGGATATATATCTCGGCTAACCTCTCGGACGAATAGGAGGCTGCCACAGGGATGAAATGTGCCGACTTGGTCAGCCTGTCAACAATGACCCAGATTGCGTCAAACTTTTTCCGGGTCTGCGGAAGTCCAACAACGAAATCCATAGTGATCCGTTCCCATTTCCACTCAGGGAATTCAATTCTATGGAATAGTCCACCAGGTCGCTGATGCTCGCACTTAACCTGCTGGCAATTCAAACACCGAGCCACGTATGCAACTATATCCTTCTTCCTACGCCACCAATAATGCTGTCGCAAATCCTGATACATCTTTGCGGCGCCCGGATGAATAGAATACCTGGAGCTATGGGCCTCTTTGAAAATCAATTCCCGAAGTCCCTCTACATTGGGGACACAGACTCGGCCCTGTAATCTCAAAATTCCGTCGTCTCCTAAGGTGACCTGCTTGGCCCCTCCTCACTGCAATGTGTCCCTAAGGACACGCAAATGGGGATCATCAAACTGTCGTTCACGTATTCGTTCCAACAATGAAGAATGAGTGACCGTGTAAGCTAATACCTGATTAGGCTCAGAAATATCCAATCTCACAAATTGATTGGCCAAAGTCTGGACGTCCAAAGCAAGTGGTCTTTCACCGACCGGAATATAAGCAAGACTGCCCATACTGGCCGACTTTCTACTCAAAGCATCGGCCACCACATTGGCCTTCCCTGGGTGATATAAAATAGTGTTATCATAGTCCTTTAACAACTCCAACCACCTCCTCTGCCTCAACTTTGACTCCTTTTGTTTGAACAGATATTGAAGACTCTTATGATCCGTGAACACCTCACACGGCACGCCATATAAGTAGTGCCTCCAAATCTTCAAGGCGTGAATTATGGCTGCCAATTCTAAATCATGCACCGGATAGTTCTTCTCATGAGTTTTCAACTGCCGCGAAGCATAGACAATGACCTTGCCCTCTTGCATTAACACTGCACCAAGCCCAATAAGAGAGGCATCACAGTAAACTGTGTAAGGCCCTGAGCCTGTGGGTAAAACTAACACTGGTGCTCGCCTCACAGTCATCCGACCACCTGAGCTGGGCACCTTTTTGGGTCAACTTGGTCATCGGGGCTGCAATAGATGAAAACCCCTCCACGAACAAACGATAGTAGCCTGCCAGTCCCAAGAAACTCCGGATCTCTGTAACTGACGCCGGCCTAGGCTAGTCCTTGACTGCCTCAATCTTCTTCGGATCAACTTGAATACCCTCTGCCAATACAATATGACCCAGAAATGTAACGAAACTCAACCAGAATTCACACTTTGAAAACTTAGCATACAACCGACTATCCCTCAGAGTCTGAAGAACCACTCTGAGATGCTGCGCGTGCTCCTCCTGGCTACGGGAATATACCAGGATGTTGTTGATGAAAATTATCACGAACGAATCCAGGTAAGGTCTGAACAGTTGGTTCATCAAATCCATAAAAGTTGCTGGGGCATTTGTCAACGCGAAGGACATAACTAAGAATTCATAATGCCCGTACCGAGTACGGAAAGCTGTCATAGGGACATCGGACGCCCTAATCTTCAACTGATGGTAGCCAGACCTCAAATTGATCTTTGAGAATACCCTAGCACCGTGGAGCTGATAAAACAAATCATCGATCCTCGGCAATGGATACTTATTCTTGATTGTAACCTTGTTCAATTGTCGGTAATCGATGCACATTCTCACTGACCCGTCCTTCTTTTTAACAAACAACCCAGTTATCATTTTATTAACTCTAGACACGACTCTACTAATGTGACACTGGACTCTTTAAACCTCTATGAACTCCTTAGACGCTACCCACCATTTTGACACTGGACCCTTTAGACTCCCACGAACTCCTCACTCAACTAGTCTAGTTAGCCATCGACTTTATACCGAACAAAGAAGGCTAGAACCATAACCAAAAGGAACAACTAAAATGAAGCAACCTTGTGGTAGGCGTACCACCAGCCCTCAATTCACAATATCTCGTGGCAGGCGTGCCACCCGCTCCCACATGCAACACATCATACCAAATCAAGGATAGTATCCAACAATTCAAAATAATAGTCACACAGCTATTATCCATACACGACCCACAGTCATGCGTGACACCAACTTATAGACACTCGTCACCATGCCTATACGTTGTTCTCAACAAGGAGCAATTTAGCAAACAAGAAACGATTTCCAATCCCTCAAGCTAAGGTTAGAACAAACACTTACCTTGCTTCGCAATCACTTCCTAGACTTCCAATAATTCTTCGAGTCCAACCTCTTAGGAACGCTCACGAACTTTAGGCGAACTCAATTGGAGCTAACAAGCTACAACTTGGTAGGGTGCCTTAACTCATCTGCAATTATTGGCACAATTTGCAGCAATTTGAGCTGGGTCTTTGGTGTTAGAGAGTGGGGTTTCTTGTAATAGATGTTGGGGTTTGAAAGGAGTGATTCTACGGTTGTTTTTCAGCTTAAACTGGGGCTATTTTCCGGCGAGTTGCAGCTGGTTCTTAGTGGGTTTAAATGGGGGAAAGCTGGGCTGGTAAATGGGAGGTTGATGACTATATTTTGGATACGTTTTCACGGATTTTGGGGTTGTTTTCAAGGTGATTTGAAGGTTGATTTGCTGGGGTTTGAGGATGTTTTGGTGAGTTTTTCTGAGGTAATTGACGAAATAAGGGGTTTTTTGCATGTTAGTGTTCCTAGCTCCTATTTGTGGTGGGTCAAAATTCGGGACAAAAATAAAATTTCAGGTGTCCAGAATGCGATCGCATTCTGGTAGCAAACTCGTATTTGGACCGCATTCTGGTAGCAAACTCGCATTTGGACCGCATTTCTGACATGGCATTTGGCCCAAGACTCTGCCTCATTCTGCGATTTCATTGTGAGATTTGCGGTCCGCATTTTAGAAATGCGGTCTGTATTTCTCACCGCATTTTTGACATAAAACTTGTCCAGTTCTCTGTTCCACTCTGTGATACAGGCAGGGCAATTTTTGCGGTCCGCATTTCAGACAGAATTTCTTACATGAACCTTTACCCAGAAATCTGTCCAAGTATGCGATGCCCGTGTACGATATACGGTCCGCATGTCTGAAATGCGACCGCATATCCTTCATTACTTACCTTTTTGAACTCTTTTCTTAATTATTAGATTATTATACCTCATGCCCCGCAAGAATGTTAAAATTGCATAATTACAAAGAGGGATTGGCACTTAAAACAAGTCAAATCTAGAAAATTAGTATCATATGTGTTTCTACGACACATCGGGCCGTTACAGAGTCCCTATGTGGTCTATTGTATTTGATATGACAAGGTTGTGCCTCGCGTAGGGCCCAATGGTGGGTATATGTATATATATATATATATATAATTTAGTACCTCTATAAGTCTAGACGACTGTAATCTTGCTTAACGCTTCCATAAACTATTTAATACTGTTTACTTTTAGGTACATATGATATGACAAGGCCACGCCTCGCACGGGTCCCAATGTGGTCTATTGTATTTGATATGACAAGGTTGTGCTTCGCGTAGGGCCCAATGGTGTGTGTGTGTGTGTGTGTGTGTGTGTGTGTGTATATATATATATAGGGGAACAAAAGGTCGTGCCTCGCATGATAACACTTTCACATGTTAAATGCCCTATGTGGCTCACTATATTCAAGAAAGAACCTATCGGTTATGTAACAATCCAAAGTTGACATTAGTATGATTCATATAAATCAGCACGCGGGCCAAAAGATATATGTAACATAAGAATTGTAAGATCTGATACGTACTCCTATTGGATGTTTCATAGCTTTCTAATGTATGTAGTCGATTACATTTCAGTGACCTCTGTTGTGAGCCTTTGTTCCTTTTGGTCCGCGTTACATATGAGTACAATTCCGTTCATATTCACATCTTTTTTGCCGGAGCGCTGTATTCATGATGCAGATTCAGATACCCTGGTTGGCAGGCCTCCCTAGTAGGCAGTCACATGTATTAAGTGGTTGTCCGTTGAGCTCCATTTCTACCCGATTCTAGCCGAGTCTTCTCATTTTAGGATGTACATATGTATTGACATTAGGGGTAGGTCGGGCCCCTATCCGGATAGAATACTGTTGTCAGATACACGTAGAGTCTTTGTAGACTTATGTAGTTTGAATTTTCAGCTATTTACAAGTGTTAATTAAGCACTCTAGTGTTGGCTTGTCGGCATATATTACGGCCATAGAGTCCTATATGTATTTATCTTTCTTGGGTTGAAAATAATTAATGTTGTCATGTTTCCTCTATTAGCAAGTTTTCATATGTTTTGCGATTTAGGGTACAATAGGCTCATAAGTCTTACAAGATGGTTCGCTCGATTAAGTTAAGGCATCCGACGCCTTTCCGCCTTAACCCAGGTATGGGGATTGACAAACTTTGTATCAGAGCAAGTTTGTGTCCTAAGAAGTATATAAAGCCATGTCTAGAGAGTCTTGCTTATGGGTATGTTGCACGCCACACTTGTAATGGAGTCTACAGGGAATTTAGGAACTGTTACCCTTAATTGATACTGTAGATCATGTAGTAGAGCTGAGTCTTACGAACTTGATTCTAGCTTGTGCCTTGTTATGTGCTTTACAGAATATGCATACGACAAGACAGATAGTTTCTAGCCAAAGGGCTAATACAACTAGAAAAGCACGTACTAGTAGGCTGTTACCTGCTGTGTGGGCCAGACTGAGGCTCAGAGTGAGCCACCTATTCAGGCACCCCCAACATTACAGTTAACGAGAATAGAAGAGTCCCGAGGAGTACCCGTACCTCCTATTCCACTGCCCAATTCTTCTAATCAGTATATCAGGAATGTAGTTTAGTTGCTTACTCAGATAGTAGGCACTCAATCACAGTGATAGACGAAAACATCTCCGAGTGTTGGACCTTTTTGAGGGTCAACTGGTTCGAGAGTTCAGGATTTCCTCCATATGAATCCTCCAAAGTTTATAGGATCCAAACCTAATGAAGATCCACTGAGTTTCATTGAAGAGCTACACAGGATATTTTGGGTGATGCATGTTTCAGAGACCAAAGTTGTATAGTTGGCTTATACAAAATGAAGGATGCAGCATTACTGTGGTACATGTCATAGGAAGTGTCTCGAGGGCCAGATGTACCTCCAGATGTGTGGGAAGAGTTTGTTGAAGTCTTCCTGGATCTTTATCTACCAATAGAGATCCGTGAATCTAAGTTCGATCAGTTTACAGCTCCCAGGTAGGGTGATAAGAGCGTGAGGGAGTATAGCCTCAAATTTGCTTCACTAGCCAGATATGCTCAGCAAATGGTTTCTACAATACATGCAAGAGTTTGTTGGTTCTAGATTGGACTTGGGGCGCATTTGGTCGGGGAATGTTCTGTTGCATCCTTGAATAGAGACATATATATCTCTAGTATTTAGGCCTTTGCACATATGACAGAGGAGAGTAAGCAAAAGCTTTGGGCTGATCAAGACAGAGACATGGAGCAAAGTAAGAGGTCAAGATCAGCTAGAAATTATAGGGAGTCTTAGAGTGGTAATAGGCCAAAATTCTCTATACCAGTCATTCCGTCACAATCTACAGCCTATTCTATCACAAGCGCACCGCCTCAGTTCCCGAGGTCTAGGTATGATCAGTACTCCCAGCCATGGCTGAATTCGAACGCATCAAGTTTACACAATTAGGAGAGTTTGAGTAATAATGGGACCACCTCTACCTCGTTTTGGTTAGTATGGTAAGGCACATGTATGGGTGTGTCATTGGGGCACAAACGTATGCTACTGATGCAAAGTTCCGGTCATATAATATAAGATAGTCCACAGACGGGTAGAGGCGGCATGGCCAAGTCTACAGGTTCAGCTATAATATCATCATAAGCAACACCTTCCCCGGGCCGTGGTAGGGGTGGAGCATCTAAGTCAGGTAGTAATAAGAACTGCATGTAAGCCCTAGCAGACCGATAGGATTTAGAGTCTTCACCCGATGTGATTATAAGTATACCGCTTCTTCGTATGATGTTTATGCATTAATAAATCAAGGGCCTACACTATAATATGTTACTCTATTTGTTTTCGGGAAATTTGGATAGAGCCAAAATTGCTAGGTAAGCCGTTTTTCGTGTCCACTCCAATATGTGAATCGATTATAGCCAAATGAGTTTATTGAAATTGTACAGTTGCATTATGTCGTTATCGCACAACAACATATCTGATTGAGTTAGAAATGATTGATTTAGATATAATTATGGGTGTGGATTGGTGATCCTCCTGTTATGGTACGCTCGATTGTGGGTCGAAGATCGTGAGATTCCATTTTCAAGGCGAGCTAGTCTTGGAACGGAAGGGTAATGCTATGATGCCTAAGGGAAAGTTTATTTCCTACCTTAAGGCGAGGAAGATGATTTTCAAAGGGTGTGTATATTACCTAGTTCGAGTCAGAGATATGAATGCTAAGTCACTGACTCTTCAATCTATTATAGTAGCGAATGAATATCCAGAAGTGTTTCCCGAAGAAATTTATGGTATTCCTCCAGAGAGGGAGATTGATTACGGCATCGATGTGCTTCCAAATACTCAGCCTATGTTGATTCCTACTTACAGAATGGCTCCTGCAGAGCTTAGGGAGTTACAAGAGCAGTTGAAACATCTTCTCAATAAGGGCTTCATTAGACCTAGCATCTTACCTTGGGTTGCACTGGTACTATTCGTTCAAAAGAAAGATGGCTCTCTGAGGAGTGTGTAGATTATCGGCAGCCAAATAAAGTTACCATAACAAATAAATAACTTCCTAAGATTTGTAATGACCCAGTCGGTCATTTTATGCATTATACTCCCATTCCCATAAGTTTTTTGATGTTTTATATCTTGCGGGGATGGTTGGTTTGGTTTCGGGAAGCTTTGAGAGTGAATTGGAATACTTAGTTCCATTTTGGAAGCTTAAGTTGTAAGAATTGACCAATGTTTGAATTTTGAGTAAAAGACCTCGGATTGGTAATTTGAAGGATCTCATAGGTTTGTATGTTGATTTTGGACTTGCGCATCTGTTCGAATTTTCTTTTGGATTTTCCCAGAAGAATTTTACTCTATTTGTCGAAAGTTGGCAATTTAAAGAATTAGAGAGTTCTTACGTCTTACCAGTAGATAAATTTTGGGCTAATGAGCTTTGATCGTACTTTGGAGACCTTAGATATGTCCTAGTAATTGAAATTAACTTATGTTCATGCTTTCGGCGAAGTTGGTATGTTTGTAAGTTAAGAGGTGGATTTGATCTTCAATTCTTGGTTTTTTTTTTGGTTTTATGTTTCAAGGCTTGGGACAAGTTTGTAAAAAGTATATGGATTGATTGGTATAATTGGACGAGGTATCGGGGGGCCCAAGTGTGATTCAGTGTGGTTTGAGACCAATTTTGTAGAGTTTGTAGCTGCTAATTTTCTGGTGTACAGTAGTGCTTCATGATCACGGAGCTGAGTCTGCCGATCTCGAAGAAGGGATTTTGGCTGACTAGATTTTGTGCATCGCGTTCGCGGACTGGAGGTCGAGATCACATAGTATTGTGGAGCTGGGCTTCGCGATCGCGAAGTGGTGATCGTGTTTGTGAATAGGAAAAGAGGAAAGCTGGCCTTCGCGTTCGAAAATGGTGGCTCGCAGTCGTGTAAGTTGGTGCTCACTAGGATTTCAGGATCGCGTGGGTCATGTCGCTATTGCATAGAAGATATTCTCAGGCACTGCATTTTGGAGCTTCGCGATTGCAACGCAGTGGATCACGAAGGGTGTCACTGGGCAGATTATTTTAAGTAGAATTTTTGGATTTTGTCTATTGTTTTATAATTTGAACCAGAGACTTCGAGAGGAGGAGATTTAGAAGAGGGATTTCACTATAATATTGGAGGTAAGTAATTTTTGCTTGGATTTGATTATATATCTTGTTATCAGATGATTTTCTACATAAAAATAATAGATTTTTAAAGTAAAATTTATAGTTTTTGTCTACAACTTAAGAGGGTGTCTTTTTGGGGATTTGAGGGTAGATTCAGATTCGAATATGGAATCTAATCGTATATTTGAAGTTGGGTTATTGATTAACAGGATCTACCCCGAGACTCGAGTTTTGACCACGTGGGCCCGATATTAACTTTTGTTGACTTTTTGAGATTTGATTAAATATTGAAGCTTTATATTTAGAATTAATTCCTATAGCTTTGTATTACTTTATTGAGTAATATTTGAATAGATTCAAGTTTATTGGAGCTGGATTTGAAAGGAAAGACAGTTATGTTTGATTGTAGCTAGCCGAAAAGAAGTAGGTCTCTTGTCTATTCTTGTAAGAGGGAATACTCTCCATAGGTGATCAATTTGCTACTTGTTGCTTGATTTAGGCGCCATGTATATGTGAGGTGACATGCGTATATGTGCAACTAGGTTATGATCATAGCTGGGTAGAGTCTGACTTATAGCATGCCTTACTTGGGATATGTGACTTGTTATCCATGTGTTCCTCGATTTCATGACTACTTGATGAAGCTTATCTATGATTAGAACCCATGCTTAGGATTTATGGCTATTTATTGGACCAAAGTCATATTCACACCTTACTTGCTTCATGATTTAGTAGTGATTGGCTTACTTGTTCATGTGTGATATCATGATCGGACTTAAAAATATTAAATAAGCATAATGAACTGTTATGAGAAGTTAAATTACATGATTAGCCATAGCTTTCTATTGTTCACGTAAACATTCATCTGTATTTTATTGTTATGTCCTAGTGTGCTTTGATCATTTTCATCTCATAAGCATATGCATGAGTTGGAGATTTGGATTTTGAGGAAAGTTGTGGATTTCTTACACCAAGGACATTGTGAGCGGATATTGGTCATTACTGATTGATGGTATTATGATTGGATCGGGTTGCAAACTGCAACAACGTTTCGATTTGGATTTGTTCCTCTAGAATCAGGTGATTACCTATATTATTGTTGGCCTTGTGAGTGAAGGCACCCAGATTTGTCCTTGGTTTGGACATTTAGCCAGTGTTAGACACGTTGATTTGTGTTGTGAGATATTGAGAGTGGATCATGAGCATGCATTTGTATCCTAGTCTCATGCAATAGCTTTCTAAATCAACATTGATTGGTTCATATCATGATTATGAAAAGAATTGAGATATTTGACATCGTATTTTATTTATTTGCTTGAGAAGCATGTACAAATTACAAATTTATTTTGCCTTTATTTTTTTATCTATTTGATGATACCATGCCTTACTTCTTGTTCTATTTATGCTTTCCACCTGTTATTGGATAGTTAGTAAGTGTCGGTGTCAGTTCCTCGCCACTACTTCTTTTAGGCTAGAAGTACTATGGTTTTGTACTCATACTACACTTCCATATATATTTTTGTGTAAGTTCCTATGCAGGTACTTGTGGTACCTATTCGGTCGAGTAGGAATATCTGTTGGAGACTTCATGGTGAGCTAATTTACATATCCGATATGCAGCACATGGAGTCCCCCTTCCTCACTTATCTATCTTTGTCTATTTACTTTTTTCCAAACAGACGTTATTATTTAGTTGAGTCAGTTTACTCTTGTTAGATGCGCATAATGATGTGACATTGGGTTTTGGGTTATGTGAGATAGTTATGGTCGTGTTTAGACCATATTCTTGTTTTATGTATTCATGATGTTAATTTAAGACTTATTCCTTTTTAATATTTAAATTATAACAGAATTAAATATTTAGTAAGTGGCTTCTATTATTGTTGTTGAGTGTTGGTTTGCCTAGCAAGAAGGTTAGGCGCCATCATAACTTTTGGTGAGATTTTGGGTCATCACAAATTGGTATAAGAGCTCCAGGTTCTAAGGGTCTCAAAAATAATGAGTAGGTCTAGTAGAGGCATGTGGATCAATACAGAGACGTTAGTGTCTATCTGAGAGAGGATCTATGGCTTTATGAACTTCCATTTTCTTAATTTATTCTCATGCCTTGATTACTGTCTGAGCTCTCTCAGACAGTAATCAAGGAAATGCAAAAAGCCAAATCATTATCAAAATGATACGCTCATAACTTGTCAACAAAGTGCACAAGGAAATGGAAATAAATAAATGTGGATGTGGTTCAACATATAAACATGATTTCAGCTAAATCAATTTAGCAATGTTCCCATAAATGCCCAACTTGGCCAATTTAGGAAATGATAATCCTAAAACATGTTCTATAGCCTGAAAAGGGTAAGCTCGCATAGTCATACAATGGAATACACGTATTAAAGAGAGTACACAATTAAATCAAGGCATAGTAGAAATACGGTACATGCCTAAGGATTATCCCTCACACAAGATTAGGCAAGATACTTACCAAAAACAAGCCAAGTCAATACTCGAAAAAGCCCTTGCCTCTCGAAATGGCCTCCAAATGGGTCAAATCTAGCCAAAAATAACTCAATAACATCAAATGCAGCTATAGAAAACAATTCCAAGTAATAAAGATCCATTATTTTTTATCTAATATCATATAGTCAACCAAAAAGTCAACCCGTGCCCGCCTTCTGGAGCCCGACAAAAGTCACAAATCCCGATCACCTATTCCAACACCAGTCCAAATATGCAAGTTTCATACAAATCTAACTTCAAATCGGGGTTCAAATCCTAAATAATCACTATCCAAAATTTACTCACAAAAACCCTATTTTCTCCCTTAGATTTTATCAACCAAATGCCAAAATCAAAGATGAAATCATGAATTAAAATCAAATCCAAGTCAAGAACACTTAACCCAATCCAAGTGGTGAAAATCGCCCCAATCAGAGCTCCCATTCTTAAAATATGATAAAATAAACCAAACGCTCGAAAAATATACTTTGCCCATTGCTTTCGCACATACAGTGAAATCTGCGACTTTTGCAGCGTCTCTTTTGCGACGAGATTCTCGCTTCTGAGAGTCTCACTTACTCCCCGACTCCTCGCACATGCGGACCTTCCTCCGCTTCTGCAATATCAAAGGTGTGGCCGTAGAGCCCGCTTTTGCATATTCTCTCCAAACTGTCATGCTCCATATCTGCACCCTTACGTCTGCATGTGTGATTTCGTAAATGCTCTAATTGCCTCACTTCTACAAACCTTCCTTCCTAGCCATCCTTCACTTCTAAGTCCTCATGTCCACTTTTGCGGACTCGCACCTGCGGTCCAAACCACGCAGGTGCAAAAACACCAGAACCATACTGCCTTCAAGCCTCAATATTGTCACGACCCAGTCTGGGGCCGCGACAGATAACCAACACTAAGTGTTGTTCATCAGTAAACCTGCTGATAATCCACTAATCATAAATATAAACTAATAAACTGAACAAGCATATGCATATCTGATAAGAACTGTACAATCTAGAAAGCAGACAAGGCTAACACAAGCTGACAAATAAAAACATACTTACTACACATGTGCATATCTTCAATCCTCTAATAGTGCTGAACTAAACAAGTACTGGACGGAATATGGCCGGCCATACCCAAACTAGCTGCCTGTACACATACCAAAAGATAAGTAACTCCAGGAGTAAGCGGAGTGACTCCAACAGCTGGCGGATGGCCTATTGATGTAGCTCAAGCGTTGATCTATAAGTACCTACACGACATGAAACGCATCGCCCTAGAAGGGACTTGAGTACGATATGTACAAAGTATGTAGGGTGGAAAAGTAAAGCATACTGAAGTATGAATATAAGCTGGAAATATGAATATAAGCCAAAAGATAAACACGAATCTTAACTAGCAACTGATCTGGAACTGAACCGATGTTTAAGCTGAACCTATGCTAAAACTGAACTACTATCTGAATTGGTACACGCCTAGCGTTATGGGCTATATCCCCCCAATCAGGTAACTGTACAGCTGAATTAGCCTCATGTATAGCCATGCAATACAAACTGTAGCTATATACACATATATAACATGCCTGACTAGCGTTGTGAGCTATATCCTCCCAGAAGGTAAATATATAATCAATTAGTCCGGCTAGTGTTATAGGGCTATAACCCCCTAGCATATAATCAATAGGCCTCGCTAGCGTTATGGGCTATATCGTCCATGTATGAGGCGTAACACATGTGGCAGCATCATATGGATTTGAGAGATCATGAAGGAAACTATAAACGAAATCACAAATGTAATTTGACACTCGTCATCCATAAGTTGAACGGAGGTGCCTATCCCTATATCAGGGAGAAACTGAGTATGTGCATGAGATACTAAGGCTAATTAGCTCATTAGGATCCCTCTAGAATAAATTTAGAACCAAGGAACTCAAAATTTGTCCAACTTTTTGAATTTTCAAAAATTTTGGCATAGTTTCCCATAAAACTTGATGATCCCCAAAATGAACAGCAAGCACCACAATATACACGGGAATGAATACCCGGCCAAGATGATAACATCAAGCTAAAGTAGATCCATTTATCCACATTAGTGTCAAACGATTGACAAAATGGAATGATGAACGTAGTGTCAACTCGTAGTGGCTAACTTGTGACATGAAAGTTTAAATATGATTTATGAAAAATCTAAGCATAATCACATGATAATAAGCTTATGTAATGTTAAATAAAGCTATTAGGACCATATGGGGGTTACATATACATAAAAACATCAAAGGAATGGAACAAACGGAAGTCCGGATGGCATAGGCCAAATGGGTGATTCTCCCTTTTTGTTTTTGTTTTGTTTTGAAGTTCCAACCTAGACTAGTTTCCTCCATACTTCACATGTGGAATTGAATACTATATAAAGATACAATACATGCAGAAATTTCCCTTGAAAAACTCTTAAATGATCAAGCAGAAAGGCTAGAACATAGCTAAACCAAATCATGCCGAAAACAAAACGAAAATCCTACATACCTCTTGTGTTCTTGCTTCCAAAACCTTGTTCCCTTTGATCCACACCCTTCCTTATGCTTGTATAGCTAAAATATAGAGGTGACAAGATTTCTTATCCACGAAGCTCTTTCCAATACTCGAGTTATAAGGAGAAAGGAGGACGAAAGTCTTACGTATGTCGTAAGAATCATGTTGATGTGTTCGCTTTTTGATTTTGAGTTGCGAATGATGGACTTGCTTCAAAAACCTAAGGATATGTTAGGAGGAATAGAAAGAGTTTTAGCTCTAGGTCAAAAATAAGGCTTGGATACGAATGCCAGCACTTTATATAGCAAGATAATTCTCAACTGACCTTCTGGATCCCAAAGGGAGCTGCTTGTGCAGTCTCGCAAAAATGTGAATATCCCTCTACTCCAATATCGTATCGACAAACGATTCAAGGCATTGGAGCCTAGACTCGTAGATATTCAAATTTTTTGGTGGATCACTTGCAAAATCTAAGTATATTGGTAAAAAAAACTTAGTGACAATAGACACAAATTTCAATACAATTTATGAATGCAACTAGTGACGACTTTCGTTGACTTTTTCTTCACAACTCGCTTGACTTCAAAACATAACACACGACTATCATACGACTAAAATACCTCATAACATCACCTTCTTATCACGTTAAGCACCCTAGTCTCATCCCAAAATTATGGGTTATAACATTCCCAACTTGCTGATTTTCGACGAAACATATTTTCTTTGATTCATTTAGCTTCTAAACCTTCCAACCCTCTTGGTACTTGCAGTTCATGATCTTCAATATTTGTAACCTCCAAGTAACTTAATTTATTTACTTTCAAAGATGATCTCATTGTTGAGCTTACATCAATTGACTTACGACGTACTTTTACGTACGAAAACATGGCGTGTAACAAATATAATCCTAGACTCATCCGAAACACTCCCGAGCCTGACGAGACCTCATCCAATCACACCAACCAGTCCCAAAACGTAACACAGACCTACTCGAGACCTCAAATCACACAAAGTAACATCAAAGCTAAAAATCGCACCTCAATTCAAGCTTAATGAACTAATCAACCTCCAACTTTCACAACTCATGCCGAACCACGTCTAACCAACTCGGCATAATCCCAGATTTTGCACAAAAGTCCCAAGTTACATAAGGAACCTACTCAAATTCCTGAAACAACAATTTAAACGCGATAACATAAAAGTCAACTCCTGGTCAAACCTATGAACCAATTTCCGCCAATTAGAGCCTAATAAACCTAGGAACCTCCAAATCCAAGTCCGGACATACACCTAAGTCCTAAATCACCCTACAAACCTATTGGAAACAACAAAACACCATTTTACGGTCGTTTACACAAAAGTAAAGCCTCAGTCAACTCTTATAACTGAAGCTTCTATCCTTAGAACTAAGTGTTGCTTTTCAATCTAAACCTTCCCTTAAACCAACCCAACCATCTCCGCAAGTAAGAAAACAACAAAGAAGCATGCAGGAAACATCAAATAGGGGAACCCTAAAATACACAAAATGACCACCTGGGTCGTTACATTCTCCCCTTCTTAAAAAAACATTCATCATTGAACGAGTTTAGAATCATGTCAGGAATATCAAAAAGATGAGGATATCTGCTCCTCATATCATGCTCGATCTCCCAAGTTTCCTCTTCGACCGGTTGACCTCCACTGAACCTTCATCGATGCAATATTCTTCAACATCATCTTCCGAACCTACCTATCCAAAATGTCCACCGATCCTTATCATAAGTCAAATCCTTGTCCAACTGTGTAGAGCTAAAATCCAACACATGTAGCAGATCCTCATAGTACTTCTGAAGCATGGAAACATGAAACAATTGATGAACTCACAATAAGCTGGGTGGCAAAGCAAGTCATTCAGCCACCTCACCAACTCTCTCCAACACCTCGAATGGAACAACATACCGAGGGGTCATCTTGCCCTTCTTCCCATATCTCATCACACCCTTTGTGGGCAAAACACTAAGCAAAACCTCCTCATCCACCATGAATGCCACATCACGAGCCTTCCTATGAGCATAACTCTTTTGTTTGGACTATGTTGTACGAAGCCTCTCATGAATCAATTTCACCTTCTCCAAAGAATCACGAACCAAATATGTGCCCAATAGCCTAGCCTCGCCGAACTCAAACCAACCAACCGAGTTTGTCATGACCCAAATCGGAGGGACGCGATGGGCACCCAGTGCCTTACTCAACTAAGTACCCACGTAAGGCATCGTTCTTATTATATCATCATACGTGAATGGGACGAAAGGGCAGTCATGAGATAACCAAAATAAAATATAAGGAAATAATTGACATAGGATGACCCAACATGATATACAAACTTATATATATGACATACGGGCCTATAAGGCCGACAAGACCATTGTACACTCAAAACATATGCCGAGAAGGACTTACCATGATCATATACATGACATTTGTTTACAAACCTGTAAGAGTACATAAATGTCATACGGGTCGGGACAGGGCCCCACCATACCAATCAATACATGTCCAAGGCATACTGACCAAATAGGCAACTGTAAAGCAAGTGGAGTGCACCAACACCTTCCGCTGAGCTGATAGCCTACTTGGAGGACCGTCAGCCTATCTATCGGGACTTACGGGCATGAAACATAGCATCCCCAAGCAAAAGGGTCGTTAGTACGAATAAAGTACCAAGTATGTAAGGCTAGAAAGTATAAATAAGAATAGTAATGTAAAGAAAGATAGAGAAGATACAACCTATAACATCTGAGTACCTCTAAGGGCTACTGACATGAAATGCATGATGCATATATATACATAAGCTTTTAACAACATTCGCCTCTGTGGGGATCATCATCTTCATATCATACCTGACCGTAATAGGCTCAGTAAAAATGTATCCGACTATTATCAGGCTCAGTAGATTCATAACTGGCCACATGGAGCTCGGTAAAGGCCAACTGAACAGTGGTTGCACAGTAGGTGTCGTACCCGACCGACTATAGCGCAGCTCAGTGAGTAAAATAGATATATATATATATATATATATAT
>MCJB01048933.1:21209-33925 GCA_002018475.1 Nicotiana obtusifolia
TATATATATATATATATATATATATATATATATATATATATATATATATAATATGCATGGTGGACTCGTGGAATCACGTTCTAAACCTTTCGGACTGACGTAGGGTTGTTGCACCTTCGATTGACGTTATGGAAATCCATACCATTAATATGGACCTCAATAGGATTCAAGAAACGTACACACATGCTTAGAATAACTTTATATGGAAAGAGCAACATGGACAACCTTAGTTGCTAGGAATAGATCCGTTATGAAATAGCGTAACGTTTATGTTCGTTCCATACATACTTGTATGATCTCTTCCTTATTCCTCAACCAAGCTCAACACAACTTCATGCATCTATAACAAGTGAAATGATATTGTCGTCAACATATAATCTCGTACCATCGTATTTGGCTAGTCTTATAGCTTATGGAATATTGGGTAGCAACTCCCCTATTTTTACTTAGACAGTAGCTAAAACTCAAAACCCCATCTCAACATAGCTCAAAATAGCCCTCAATCACACCACAACATCATAGAAGCATTCTCTTGTAGTCTTTAACACTTTTGATGATGATTTGAGTTGCTTTCACCTTGAGTTTGGTTCTTGGGATCTTGGGGTATGTTAGAGAGGGTTTTGGAGAGCTTTTGGACGAATTTTGGGTGAGTAATGACCAGAAATGAGGCTGAAACATCTTTTAAAAGAAGTAAGGTCTATAGCCGTCTCAAGTGGGTCCCAACAGGAGCTGCTTGTGCAGTCTCGCAAGAATGCGAATATCTCTCTACTCCAACGTCGTATTGACGAATGGTTTAATGCGTTAAGAACTAGACTAGTAGATATTCAATTTAGTGGGTAGAAAACCCCATAAATCCAATTAAATTGAGAGAAAATCTCAGTAACATTAGACCTAAATTTTCAGTAAAATAATGAACGTAACTTGCGATAACTTTTGTCGACTTTTACTTCACAACTCGCTTGGCTTTAAAACTTAACACACGACTATCACACGACTAAAATACCTCATAACATTACCTTGTTATCATCTTAAGTACCCTAGTCTCATCCCACAAGTATGGATTATAACATTTCCAACTTGCTGAATTTCGACGAAACTTATTTTCTTCGATTCGATTAGCTTCTTAACCTTCCAACCGTCACGATACTCCTTAAAGAGGTCCTTGAACTCTTTGGCTCATATTCAGTCACTTAAGCTCCTCCCATATAATTCCTTATACGGAGCTATTTGGATGCTCGACTGGTAGCTGTTGTTGTAGGCACACTCCGCTAAAGGGAGAAACTGGTCCCACTGACCTCTAAAATCAATAGTGCATGCCCTCAACATGTCCTCCAAAATTTTAATGGTCCACTAGAGCTACCCGTCTATCTGAGGGTAAAATGCGGTGCTCAACTCAACTTGCATACCTAACTCATGCTGAATAGCCCTCCAGAAATGGGAGATAAACTTAGTACCTCGATCTAAGATAATAGATACAGACACACCATGGAAGCGGACAAACTCCCTGATGTAGATCTTAGCCAATTGCTCCAAAGTGTAGGAAGTCATGACTGAAATTAAATGTGCAGACTTGGTCAGTCTTTCCACAATGACGCAAACACTGTCGAATCTCCCCAACGTCCATGGAAAACCTACTACAAAGTCCAGAGTAATGCGCTCCCACTTCCACTCTAGTATCTCAATCTTCTAAAGCAAACCACCATGCCTTTGACGCTCACACTTGACCTGCTGACATATCATACACCGAGTAACATATCCAACAATGTCCTTCTTTATCCTCCACCACCAATAATGCTGCTTCAAATCCCGATATATCTTCACATCACCCAGGTTAATAAAATACCACAAACTATGAGCCTCCTCAAAAATAAACTCTCTCAACCCATCCATATTAGGAACACAAATCCGGCCCTGAAACCACAACGTTCCATCATCACCAATAGTCATCTCCTTAGCACCACCTCTCTGCAACGTGTCCTTAAGGACAAGAAAATGGGGATCATCATACTGACGAGCCTTCATGCGCTCAACAAAGGACGATTATGATATAACCCAAGCAAGGACTCTGCTAGGCTCCGAAATATCAAATCTCACAAACGTGTTGGCCAAAGCCTGAACATCCATAGCCAAAGGTCTCTCCCCAGTAGGTATAAAAGCAAGACTTCCCATACTCTCCACCTTCCTATTCAAGGTGTCGGCCACCACATTGGCCATCCCCTGATTATAAAGAATGGTGATATCATAGTATGTCAATAGCTCCAACCACCTCCACTACCTCAAGTTCAAATCCTTTTGCTTGAATAGTTGAAGACTCTGGTGATCCATATACACCTCACAAGACATGCCATATTGGTAGTGCCTCCAAATATTGAGTGCGGGTAAAATAGATGCTAACTACAAATTAGGCACTAGGTAGTTCTTCTCATGGGGCTTCAATTGAAGCAACGCTTAGGTAATTAACCTACCATCCTGCATTAACACACACCCAATTCCAACCCAAAAAGCATCACAGTAAATCGTATATGACCCCAATTATGAAGGTAAAACCAACACTGGAGTTGTAGTCAAGACTGTCTTGAGCTTCTGAAATCTCTCCTCACACTCTTCTGACCACCTGAACAGAACACCCTTCCGAGTCAAGTTAGTCACTGGGTTTGCAATGGATGAAAATACCTCTACAAAATGACGGTAGTAACCAACAAAACCCAGGAATCTCCTTATCTCAGTAACGATAGAAGGTTTGGGCCAACTGAATTGCCTCAATCTTCGTCGAATCCACCTTTATCCCATTACTAGACACCACACGGCCCAATAATGCCACTGACTCACACTTGGAGAGCTTAGCTTACTACTCCTTCTCCCTCAGATTCTGAAGTATAGTCCTCAAATGCTTCTCGTGCTCCTCCCTACTACGGGAGTACACAAATATATCATCAATGAACACAATGATGAAGGAATCCAGATATGGAGAAACACACTTCTCATCAAGAGCATGAAAGCTGCTGGGCCATTGGTGAGCCTAAAATACATCACCAAGAACTCATAATGTCCAAAATGACTCCTGTATGACGTCTTAGGAATGTCCGAAGCCCTGATCTTCAGCTGATAGTACCTCGATCTCAAGTCAATCTTCAAGAACACCCTAGCACCATGAAGTTGATCAAATAAATCATTAATACAGGATAGTGGATACTTGTTCGTGATAGTATCCTTGTTCACTTGATTGTAGTCAATGCACATTCTCATGGAACAGTCTTTATTATTCACAAATAGAATTAGGGTACCCCAAGGTTACGCACTCAGCCTGATGAAACCTTTATCTAGCAATTCCTACAATGGATTCTTTAGTTCCTTAAACTCTAGTGGAGCCATGCGATATGGTGTAATAGATATGGGCTGAGTACCTAGTGCCAAGTCAGTACAAAAATAAATTTCCCTATTGGGTGATATGCCCGATAGGTCTCAAGGAAAACATCTGAAAACTCCCTTACTATGGGGACAAAATCAACTGTGGGAGTATCAACACTTACATCTCTAATGAAGGCTAAGTATGCCCGATAGGTCTGCAAGGAAAACATCTGAAAACTCCCTCACCATGGGGACTAAACCAACCGTGGGAGTATCAACACTTACATCTCTAACGAAGGCTAAGTACGCCAAGCACCCCTTCTCAACCACCCATTGAGCCTTCGAAAAGAACTACTAGGAATATGACCGAACGAACCTCTCCATCCCAATATTGGCAACACCAGCATAGTCAATGACACGGTTTTAGCGTGACAATAAAGAATAGCGTGATATGGAGATAACCTTTCCATACCCAAAATCACATAAAAATCGACCATATTAAGCAACAGAAGATCAACCCCAGTCTCGTAGCCTCAAATAGTGACCAAACAAGAATGATAAACACGATGTACTGTAATAAAATCCTTAGCGGTGTAAATACATAAACAGGAGTATCCAGAGAATCATGAGACATATCCAAATATGAAGCAATGTAGGATGACACATATGAATAAGTAGGACTTGGATCAAATGAAACTGATGCATCTCTATGACGGACCAGAACAATACATGTAATGACTGCATTTGATGCAACTACCTCAGTTATACCAGGGAAAGCATAACAACAGGCTTGGCCTTCTCATGTAGGACGATCTCTACCTGTCTGGCCCCCACCTATAGCTGGCTGTACAAGTGGTGTAGCGTTTGGATCGAAAATCATAGCCTGAGTACCCTGCTGAGGTCCACCCATCCAATTGTCCGAGACAATCTCACATAAGTGCATAGTATCACCACTCTCAAAAAACCCCTCAGCGAGCATGGCTATTGGTACTGAGTCTAACCTGAACAATTGGAATAACCGCTATAGGAACTCCGTGTAGAAGGTGCACTAATAAATTGTTGTCCCGTACGAGTGCTTTGCAATCCAAGACTAGCTTACACTACGGGAAACCTGATATGCAGACTGAACTAGTCGACTAATAAAGCCTCTGCCATGACGGGTCTTAGCCATAAAGTAGAAACCACTAAATCTTCCAGGACCATGAGGCTTCATAGCCTCCCTATCCTCCCTCTCCTTCCCCCGGATACGCTCTAACCTTCTAGAAATCTCCACAACCTGATGAAATGCAGTCTCATTCTCTACCTCGCATGCCATCCCAAATTTGTGGCTGTATGTGAGTCCCTAATTAAATCTTTGGACTCTCTCTCTATCAGTGGAAACCAAGGGATCAACATGACAAGATAACTCTATAAACCTCATAGAATATTTAGACATAGTCATACCGCCAGCACAATTGCTCGAACTCTTTGCGCAACTTGTCCTTGCGAGTTTATGGAATAAACTCCCTCAAGAAAAGATTAGAGAACTAGAACTATGTAGGTGGTGCTGCGCCAACAGGCGTACTTTCCTTATAAGTCTGCCACCATCCTTATGCCGGCCTCGTCAACTTAAAAGTGGCAAGGTCAATTGTTATAACCCATATTTGTACACGTTAGATTACACCGTAAGACAGTCTACATAAGTACGAGAAGAGAATTACCTTTGAGACAATAAGAGTTTAGTCCTACTAGTCTTAAATGATGCAAGGGTGTATAAGGGTGGTTAACAAGTATTAGAAGATAAATGAGTTAAGGATGTTGTAACTCGTATTTTCGGGTAAATCTAGAGGTGATTAACATCACCAATAGGTCATGTTTTAAGGCATTTGAATCATATAATATCCTTTTCATAAGTCTTGAAGTCAAACCAGTTATGAAACAAAAGTCGACAAAAGTTGTCGCAACTTAGGTTCACAATTTTACGTAAACATTAGGTCAAATGTTTCTGAGCTTTTCTCCCAATTTACAAGGAATTACGGGGTGATCTATACCAAATTAAAGGTCTATGAGTCTAGTTTCCAACGCATCAAACCGTTTGTCAATATGATCTTGGAGTATTGAGATTTTTTATTTCCGCAGACCTACGCAGATTGGTAGGTGACAAGTAGGTGCATCACCTACTTGTCAAAATTAGGGGACAAAATTAAAAGCCCCAAAGTCGGCCAAGAGGGGACCTTTAAGAGCTTTTAAATTCAGTTATTTCACTATCATTCCAGACCTTCAAAACCAAAATTGAACCCCTGCAACCCCTTCCCAAAAATCCCAGACAAACCCTAATCGATTTTCCCTCTCTTTCAAGTTCTAATTGGGGGGTGAAACCTAGAGTTTGAAGAACCAAGGAAAGGGCTGAGATATATAACAAGTAAGGTGAGTTTACTGCTCTCTTTCATACATTTTTTCTACTTTTGATTCATGGTAATTCGTTCTATACATGTAAGAACTCACGGGACGGTGATCGGAAGCCGTGAGTTCGAGTTATTCAATTGTAGCGGACTGTTTTGTGGACTGTTTTGTGTTGCTGTAAAGCTGCGTGTTTTACTAATGATTTGTGGAGTTTTGGAGGAGTAAGGGTGTGGATAAACACCATATAGATTTAGGGTTGTGGGCTGATAGTTGTTCGTAACATTTCGGGGTCGTTTGACACGACTATGGTGGCCATCGTATGTATGAAGTGATTGACTTGTGCGTGGATTGTTTTGGGAGGCTTAATATGATTATTATTGATGTTGTTTGGGCTGTTTGGTGATTGTGTTAACTTGTGGGAATTCATATATATAGGGGAGGTGCTTTCTGCTTTATCGCAAAATAAGTTACAGTCGATACATAATAGTTACAACGCTTAAACGATAACGGTAGTGTCATTTTTCTTATTGTAGACTAAGGAGTCGTGGAATATTCATAGCTTGAGGTTGGGAAGTATATACAAGGTATGTGAGACTGTCCTTTTCCTTCTTTTGCACGACTCTGATTGTACATAATGCAATGAACGAACCCCAAAGATACTCTACTCTTAGAAGGTAGTAGTACGTATATTGTTTCCCCTCTTATGGGAGGATTGATATGTTATTATTTCTTCGACCTTACGGCACCATGATAGTATGTATCTTATGAGTCCACCATGTACTATCTATTTTACTTTACCGCGCCGCGCTATAGTCGGCCGGGCAGGCACCTATTGTGCAAATATATGTTTTACTCTATTTAGTCACGCTATAGACGACATCTATTTTATTTTACCACGCCGCGCTATAGTCGGCCGGGCAGGCACCTATTGTGCAACCACTGATCAGTTGGGTATGATGATGAGGAGGCCCACAGAGGCATATGTATAAGATGATGATGAGGCCCACAGAGGCATATATATGTAGATGATGATTTTCAGAAGGATATATATATATATATATATATATATTTGTATATGCATATACACGTCAGGCATGATATGGTTTGTCGCCCTCAGAGGCATTCAGATGGTACAGGTTATATGTCTCTTATCATGATGCTTATTATTGTTCTTACATTATGTTTCCTGTGTTACATACTCAATACATTATCCGTACTGACGTCATTTTTCTTATTGTAGACTAAGGAGTCGTGGAATATTCATAGCTTGAGGTTGGGAAGTATATACAAGGTATGTGAGACTGTCCTTTTCCTTCTTTTGCACGACTCTAATTGTACATAATGCAATGAACGAACCCCAAAGATACTCTACTCTTAGAAGGTAGTAGTACGTATATTGTTTCCCCTCTTATGGGAGGATTGATATGTTATTATTTCTTCGACCTTACGGCACCATGATAGTATGTATCTTACGAGTCCACCATGCATTATCTATTTTACTTTACCGCGCCGCGCTATAGTCGGCCGGGCAGGCACCTATTGTGCAAATATATGTTGTACTCTATTTAGTCGCGCTATAGACGACAGCTATTTTACTTTACCGCGGCGCGCTATAGTCGGCCGGGCAGGCACCTATTGTGCAACCACTGATCAGTTGGGTATGATGATGATGAGGCCCACAGAGGCATATGTATAAGATGGTGATGAGGCCCACAGAGGCGTATATATGTATATGATGATTTTCAGAAGGACATATATATATGTATATATATATGTGTGTATATATATATGTATATGTATATATATATATATATGTATATATGTATATATGTATATATGTATATATATATATATATGCATATACACGTCAAGCATGATATGGTTAGTCGCCCTTAGAGGCATTCAGATGGTACAGGTTATATGTCTCTTATCCTGATGCTTATTATTGTTCTTACATTATGTTTCCTGTCTAACATACTCAGTATATTATCCGTATTGTCGTCCTTTATTTATGGACGCTGCATGTCGTGCTGCAGGTCCGGGCAGACAGATAGACGAGGCTCCCCCGCCAGAGTAGGCTACCCAGTTCAGCGGACATTGGCAAGATCCATCCTTCGGACTTGCCACAGTCTTGGTATGCATTCTGTTATCGGCATTATGGGCATGTCGGGTGTTATAACCCATATTTGTACGTGTTAGATTACACTGTAAGATAGTCTACCTTGGTTCGAGAAAGGGAATTACCTTTGAGACAATAAGAGNATTTGGATGATATGATATCCGTTTCATAAGTCTTGAAGTCGAAAGAGTTATGAAACAAAAGTCGACGAAAGTCGTCCTAACTTAGGTTCACAATTTTACTTAAACGTTAGGTCAAATGTTTCTGCGATTTTCTCCCAATTTACAAGGAATTACGGGGTGATCTACCTATCAATTTAAAGGTCTATGAGTCTAGTTTTCAATGCTTCAAACCGTTTGTCAATACGATATCGGAGTATTGAGATAATTGCATTTCCGTAGAACTGCGCAGGCTGGTAGGTGACAAGTAGGTGCATCACCTACTTGCCAAAATTAAGGGCAAAAATTTAAAAGCCCCAAGTCGGTTAAGAGAGGGCTTTTAAAAGCTTCTAAAGCCAGCTAATTCACTATTATTTCACAGCTTCAAAACCTAAAAGAACCCCTGCAACCCCTCCCCAAAATAATACCACACAAACCCTAATTGATTTTTCCCTCTTTCAAGTTCTAGTTGAAGGTAAACCCTAGAGTTTGAGGAACCAAAGCAAGGGCTGAGTTATCTAACAATCAAGGTGAGTTTACTGCTCTATTTAATACATTTTTTCTACTGTTAATTCTTGGTAAGTCATTCTATGTGTGTAAGAACTCACGGGACGGTGATCGGAAGCCGTGAGTTCGAGTTATTCACTTGTAGCGAACTGTTTTGGGAACTATTTTGTGTTGCTGTAAAGCAGCGTGTTATACTACTGATTTGTGGAGTTTTGGATGAGGAAGGGTTTAGAGAAACACCATATATGTTTAGGGTTGTGTCCTGATAGTTGTTCATACCATTTCCGGATCGTTTGACACGACTATAGTGGCCATTGTACGTATGAAGTGATTGGTTTGTGCGTGGACTGTTTTGGGAGGCTCAATATGATTCTTATTGATCTTGTTTTGCTGCTTGGTGACTTTTTGGACTTGTGTGAAGTCATATATATAGGGGAGGTGTTATCCGTTTTATTGCAAAATAGGTTACAGTCGATACATAATAGTTGCGACGCCTGAACGATAATGGTAGTACCATTTCTCTTATTGTAGACTACGAAGTCGTGGAAGTTTCATAGCTTGAGATTGGAAAGTATTGCAAGGTATGTGAGACTATCCTTTTTCTTCTTTTGCACGACTCTGACTGTACACAATGCAATGAACGAACCCCAAAGATACTCTACTCTTAGAAGGTAGCAGTACGTATATTGTTTCCCCTATTATGGGAGGATTGATATGTTATTATTTCACCATGGTAGTATGACTCTTATTAGTCCAGCATGCATTATCTATTTTACTCTACCGAGCCGCGCTATAGTCGGCCGGGTATGGCACCTATTGTGCAACTATACATATGCATATGTTTTACTCTACTTAGTCGTGCTATAGCAGACAGCTATTTTACTTTACCGCGCCGCGCTATAGTCGGCCGGGCAGGCACCTATTGTGCAACCACTGATCAGTTGGGTATGATGATGATGAGGCCCACAGAGGCATATGTATGAGATGATGATGGCCCACATAGGCGTATATATGTATATGATGATTTTCAAAAGGATATAAATATATGTATATGCATATGCATGTCAGGCATGACATGGTTAGTCGCCCTCAGAGGCATTCAGATGGTACAGGTTATATGTCTCTTATCCTGATGCTTATTATTGTTCTTACATTATGTTTCCTGTCTAACATACTCAGTACATTATCCGTACTGACGTCCTTTATTCGTGGACGCTGCATGTCGTGCTGCAGGTCCGGGCAGACAGATAGACGAGGCTCCCCCGCCAGAGTAGGCTACCCAGTTCAGCGGACATTGGCAAGATCCATCATTCGGACTTGCCACAGTCTTGGTATGCATTCTGTTATCGGCATTATGGGCATGTTGGGGCCCTGTTCCGACGTAGGTTGCATTATGTACGTTTTTGTAGAGGCTCATAGACAAGTATCAATTTATGCATAGACAAGCGATGGGTTGACCTATGTACAGTTGAATTGCCTTGTCGGCAAACGTATATATTTTGTTGTATGGTTTTGCATTGCAGCCTTGTTGGCCATATTATGTATATAAGTATGTTCGTATCATGTTATGATGTCCCAGTTCATTATGGTTATTGTTCAAGATTGTATGTATATGACAAGCCTTATAGAGAATAAGGAAAGTCAGATGAAGGGTACGCCGACGCCCGTTGAGTAGGGTCCGGTGCCAGTCGCGGCCCTCCGGCTTGGGTCATGACAAACTTGGTATCAGAGCAAGTCTGTCCTAGGGGTTGTCTATGAGCCGTGTCTAGTAGAGTCTTGATTATGGATGTGTAGCACGCACATTTATAATCAGGAGGCTGCATGACATTTAGGGTTGTTACCTTTTTCCTGAATCTAGATCGTGCGCAGAGCTGAGTCGTAAGTATTCGTTTCTAATATAAACCATGATCTTTTCAGCGATGCCCACGACTAGGAAGCAAGTGATTAGTAGGCACCTTGATTCAGCTGCGGGAGAGGGTACCAGTCAGGTGCCTCCCGCCAGAGCAGGCCATAGTGAGCCTCAGAGCGAGGTGCCGTCGCAGACCTCATCTACTCCTTCTCCTCCAGAGGATATAAGAAGGCCTCCAGCATCTCCAGTCTGGTAGTACAGACCAGGATATGCGGAGTGCGGTACAGTTGTTGACTAGCTTGGTATCTGCTCAGGCTTAGAGGCAGAATACCGGTGCTACTGATAAACCGGTCAGTGCGAGAGTTCGAGATTTTATTAATCTAGATCCTCCAGTGTTTACCGGATCAGACCCCAAGGAGGACCCGTAGACTTTTATTGATCAGGTTCACCGTACACTGCGGGTTATGCTTGCTAGTGATACGGAGGCAGTAGAGTTGGCTTCTTATCGGTTACGGGATTTAGCAGTTTTCTGGTATGATAGTTGGGAGAGATCCAGGGGTCTAAATGCTCCCCCACCTGTGTGGAAGGAATTTGTTGAGGCATTTCTTCGTCATTACCTACCAGTTAAGGTACGACGAGCCAAAGCTGATAAATTTTGAATCTTAAACAAGGTAATATGAGCGTGCGGGAGTACATCATGCAGTTTGATTCCTTGGCAAGGTACGCTCCTCACATGATGGCCATGGTGGCCGAGATGGGGGATAGGGTTCATTTGTTTGTGAACGGAATGGGACCACACCTGATAAATAAGTGCACGACTGCATCCTTGATGGAGGGCATGGATATTTCTCGTATTCAGGCTTATGCCCAGACATTAGAGGATCGTAAGCGGCAACAAAGAGCATACAGGGAGCAGGATAGGGGTCAGCATAAGAGGATGAGGTTTGCAGGGTATTCTGGCTACATCAGAAGCAGTGGCAGGCCCCAGTTTTTGAGGAGTTCGGCACCATCTGTAACTAGTGCCCCTCCACAGTTTCAGAGACCTCGATATGATCGATTTACCTATTTGGGTCCAGGTCAGAGTTCGCGGGCATCAGGCTCGCAACATCAGAGGGATACTAGTCAGACGAGACCCCTAATACCACGTCGTGATTAGTGCGGCAGGGCCCATTCTGGACTATGCCGTCGAGGCTCTGATGCATGTTATTCTTGCGGATAGCCTGGCCACATGATGCGGGATTGTCCTAGCAGAGGAGGTGGTATTATGGCTCAGCCGACTGGATCTGTGGCTGGTTCTTCCTCATCAGTTCGACCTCCAGCACGGGGTTTTCAGCAGCCGACAGGTCATGGTAGAGGTAGAGGCGGAGTGCTGAGTTCGAGTGGTACTCAAAATCGAACCTATGCTCTAGTAGGTCGGCAGGATCTCGAGTCATCTCCGGATGTTGTTACAGGTATATTGTCTGTGTTTTCTTATGATGTATATGCATTGATTGATCCGGGATCCACATTATCATATGTTACACCCCTTGTGGCTGATAAGTTTGGCATCAAACCCGAATTAATAAGTAAACCATTTGTGGTATCTACTCCAATAGGAGATTTTGTGGTTGTTAGAAGGGTATATAGAGGGTGCACCGTGACGATTTGTTGTCGTCAAACCTCAGCGAATTTGTTTGAGTTAGAAATAGTTGATTTCGATGTAATAATGGGAATGGACTGGTTGGCCTCATGCTATGCAAATGTTGATTGTCATACGAAGAGGGTTAAATTTCAGTTTCCTGGTGAACCCGTCATCGAATGGAAGGGGAACATTGCTACACCGAAAGGTATGTTTATTTCCCATCTTAAGGCAAGGAAAATGATCTCAAAGGGTTACATTTATCATCTCGTTCGCGTTAGGGAGGTGGAGGCAAAGCCGCCTACCCTACAATAGATCCCCGTGGTCAATGAATTTCCAGATGTTTTCCCAGATGAACTCCCAGGTCTTCCTCCTGAAAGGGAGATTGAGTTTAGCATCGATGTGTTGCCTGACACTCAACCGATCTCTATCCCTCCATACAGGATGGCCCCTGCCGAGTTGCGAGAGTTGAAGATGCAGTTGAAGGACTTGCTGGATAAGGGCTTCATTAGGCCTAGCACTTCACCTTGGGGTGCGCCAGTCTTGTTCGTACGAAAGAAAGACGGGTCGTTGAGGATGTGTATTGATTATCAACAGTTGAATAAAGTTACCATAAAGAATAAATATCCACTTCCAAGGATTGACGACCTATTTGACCAACTCCAGGGAGCCAAGTATTTTTCCAAGATTGACTTACGTTCAGGGTATCACCAGGTGAGGGTCAAGGAGAAGGAT
>MCJB01048933.1:34720-74163 GCA_002018475.1 Nicotiana obtusifolia
ATGTGGTGTATTGTGATGCTTCAGGTGTAGGTTTGGGGTGCGTATTGATGCAACATGGAAAGGTAATTGCTTATGCATCAAGACAATTAAAGAAGCATGAAAATAATTACCTGACTCATGATTTGGAATTGGCTGCAGTAATTTATGCTTTGAAGATTTGGCGGCACTATTTATACATTGTCCATGTTGACATCTACACAGATCACAAAAGTTTACAATACATCTTCAAGCAGAAGGAGTTGAATATGAGACAGCGTAGGTGGCTTGAATTACTGAAAGATTACGATGTCGAGATATTGTACCATCCCGGTAAAGCCAATGTTGTGGCAGACGCTCTCAGTCGTAAGTCAATGGGAAGCCTAGTACACATTGAGTCAAGTAGACAAGGGTTTACTAAAGAGCTTCATCAGCTAGCCAGTATGAGAATTAAATTGTTGGATCCGAGGACCGAGGTGTTGTTGTGCATAACACATCAGAATCATCTCTCGTGGCCGAAGTAAAAGCACGGCAATACGAAGATCCCACCTTGATGCGATTGAAAGAGAGCATTCAGCAAGGAAAAATCTTAGCTTTTGAAATTGCAGGGGATGTAACACTGAGGTGTCAAAACCGATTATGTGTGCCTAATGTAGCAGGATTACGAGAGAAGATTATGAGGGAAATTCATCAATCCCGGTATTCCATCCATCCTTGCTTAATAAAGATGTATCATGACGTCAAAGAGCAGTATTGGTGGGAAGGTACGAAAAGGTCCATCGCCGAATTTGTAGCCCAGTGCCCCAATTGCCAACAAATAAAGATAGAACATCAGAAACCTGGTGGACTGCTCCAAAATATAGAAATTCCGACCTGGAAATGGGAGGTGATTAATATGGATTTCATCGTTGGGTTACCTCGCTCTTATCATAAGTTTGACTCCATCAGGGTAATAGCTGATTGACTTACAAAATGTGCCCATTTTCTGCCAGTTAAGACAACCTACACAGCTGAAGATTATGCAAAACTGTACATCAAGGAAATTGTCTGACTTCATGGGGTACCAACATCTATTATCTCAAACAGAGGAGCTCAATTTACGGCTAACTTTTGGAGGTCTTTCCAGAAGGGTTTAGGCACACAAGTGAATCTCAGCACGACATTCCATCCACAGACTGATGGACAGGCTGAATGTACCATCCAGACACTGGAAGATATGTTGCGAGCATGTGTTCTAGATTTTAAGGGAAATTGGGATGACCATCTTCCACTCATAGAATTCACCTACAATAATAGTTACCATTCCAGCATTAAAATGGCTCCGTACGAGGCACTGTACGGGAGGAGATGTAGGTCACCAGTTGGATGGTTCAATGTCGGTGAGACATAATTATATGGGCCAGACTTGATTCACCAAGCCATTGAGAAGGTGAAAGTGATACAAGAACGACTGAGGACGGCCCAAAGCAGGCAAAAGTCCTATTTTGATGTCCGACCTTGTAATCTGGAGTTTGAAGTTGGTGATTGGGTGTTCCTGAGGGTCTCACCAATGAAGGGTGTCATGCGCTTTGGGAAGAAAGGTAAGCTGAGTCCAAGGTATATCGGTCCGTACAAAATTCTTCGACGAATTAGACAGGTTGCTTATGAGTTAGAATTGCCATCTGAATTAGAATTTGTCCATCCGGTATTCCACGTATCTATGTTGAGGAAATGTATTGGAGACCCTTCTCGGGTCATCCCTATCAAAGATGTACAAAGTACAAGGGATATTTCATATGAAGAGATGCCAATAGCTATATTAGACCAACAAGTCCGCAAGCTAAGGACAAAGGATGTAGCTTCCATTAAAGTATTATGGAAGAACAAGAATACGGAAGAAATGACATGGGAAGCAGAGGATGAGATGAAGTCTAAATACCCTTACCTGTTCCAGCATGGAGATAATGAGGGTGCCGGGGGAACGCAGGACGCATTAAAAGGAGAACCGTCGCTACGAGGTAAGCAATAACGTGAGAATACTCTTTCTTAATGCAAAGTGGTGATATGCGGATAATGTACGTAGCTATAATGCTTTGTATAACCTTGTAAGGCTATAGGTTGGGTCTGACTGCTTGCGAGTTTTGCTAGAATCCGTTGAATAGAGAAAACTCAGCCAGAAAGTTCTGTCAGAAATCCACAATGAGTTAAGATCCCCGTAAACCCTTACATTCGAGGACAATTGTTCCTGGGGGGGAGGGTGTCATAACCCATATTTGTACATGTTAGATTACACCGTAAGATAGTCTACATAGGTCTGAGAAAAGAATTACCTTTGATACAATAAGAGTTTAGTCCTACTAGTCTTAAATGATGCAAGGGTGTATAAGGGTGGTTAACAAGTATTAGAAGATAAACGAGTTAAGGATGTTGTAAATCGAATTTTCGGGTAAATCGAGAGGTGATTAACATCACCAATAGGTCATGTTTTAAGGCATTTGAATCATATAATATCCGTTTCATAAGTCTTGAAGTCAAACGAGTTATGAAACAAAAGTCGACAAAAGTTGTCGCAACTTAGGTTCACAATTTTACTTAAACATTAGGTCAAATGTTTCTGAGCTTTTCTCCCAATTTAGATGGAATTACGGGGTGATCTACCTATCAAATTAAAGGTCTATGAGTCTAGTTTCCAACTCATCAAACCGTTTGTCAATACGATCTCGGAGTATTGAGATAATTATATTTCCGCAGACCTGCGCAGATTGGTAGGTGACAAGTAGGTGCATCACCTACTTGTCAAAATTAGGGGACAAAATTAAAAGCCCCAAGGTCGGCCAAGAGGGGACCTTTAAGAGCTTTTAAACTCAGTTATTTCACTATCATTCCAGACCTTCAAAACCGAAATTGAACACCTGCAACCCCTCCCCAAAAATCCCATACAAACCCTAATTGATTTTCCCTCTCTTTCAAGTTCTAATTAGGGGGTGAAACCTAGAGTTTGAAGAACCAAGGAAAGGGCTGAGTTTTCCAACAAGTAAGGTGATTTTACTGCTCTCTTTCATACATTTTTTCTACTTTTGATTCATGGTAATTCGTTCTATACATGTAAGAACTCACAGGACGGTGATCGGAAGCCGTGAGTTCGAGTTTTCAATTGTAGCGGAATATTTTGTGGACTATTTTGTGTTGCTGTAAAGCTGCGTGTTTTACTACTAATTTGTGGAGTTTTTGAGGAGGAAGGGTGTGGAGAAACACCATATAGATTTAGGGTTGTGGGCTGATAGTTGTTCGTAACATTTCCGGGTCGTTTGACACGATTATGGTGGCCATCGTATATATGAAGTGATTGACTTGTGCGTGGATTGTTTTGGGAGGCTTAATATGATTATTATTGATGTTGTTTGGGCTGTTTGGTGATTGTGTTAACTTGTGGGAAGTCATATATATAGGGGAGGTGCTGTTCGTTTTATCGCAAAATAAGTTACAGTCGATACATAATAGTTACAACGCTTAAACGATAACGGTAGTGTCATTTCTCTTATTGTAGACTAAGGAGTCATGGAATATTCATAGCTTGAGGTTGGGAAGTATATACAAGCTATGTGAGACTTTCCTTTTCCTTCTTTTGCACGACTCTGGTTGTACATAATGCAATGAATGAACCCCAAAGATACTCTACTCTTAGAAGCTAGTAGTACGTATATTGTTTCCCCTCTTATGGGAGGATTGATATGTTAGTATTTCTTCGACCTTACGACACCATGATAGTATGTATCTTATGAGTCCAGCATGCATTATCTATTTTAATTTACCGCGCCGTGCTATAGTCGGCCGGGCAGGCACCTATTGTGCAAATATATGTTTTACTCTATTTAGTCGCGCTATAGACGACAGCTATTTTACTTTACCGCGCCGCGCTATAGTCGGCTGGGCAGGCACCTATTGTGCAACCACTGATCAGTTGGGTATGATGATGAGGAGGCCCACAGAGGCATATGTATAAGATGATGATGAGGCCCACAGAGGCGTATTTATGTATATGATGATTTTCAGAAGGATATATATATATATATATATGTATATGTATATGTATATGCATATACACGTTAGGCATGATATGGTTAGTCGCCCTCAGAGGCATTCAGATGGTACAGGTTATATGTCTCTTATCCTGATGCTTATTATTGTTCTTACATTATGTTTCTTGTCTTACATACTCAGTACATTATCCGTACTGACGTCTTTTATTTGTGGACGCTGCATGTCGTGCTGCAGGTCCGGGCAGACAGATAGACGAGGCTCCCCCGCCACAGTAGGCTACCCAGTTCAGCGGATATTGGCAAGATCCATCCTTCGGACTTGCCACAGTCTTGGTATGCATTCTGTTATAGGCATTATGAGCATGTCGGGGCCCTGCTCCGACGTAGGTTGCATTATGTACATTTTTGTAGAGGCTCATAGACAAGTATCAATTTATGCATAGACAAGCGATGGGTTGACCTATGTACAGTTGAATTGCCTTGTCGGCAAACGTATATATTTTGTTGTATGGTTTTGCATTACAGCCTTGTTGGCCATATTGTGTATATAAGTATGTTCGTATCATGTTATGATGTCCCAGTTCATTATGGTTATTGTTCAAGATTGTATGTATATGACAAGCCTTATAGATAATAAGGAAAGTCAGATGAAGGGTACGCCGGCGCCCGTTGAGTAAGGTCCGGTGCCAGTCACAGCCCTCCGGCTTGGGTCGTGACAACTTTATTCAAATTGATTCTATTATTCTCATTCTTGCCCTTCAACTGTAATTGTTCTTCGTTTGATATGTCTTTCTCCGGTCTTTTAGGGTCCTCATAGATATCCCCATAAGTCTCTATTGACCTAGAGTTAAGCCTAGTAGCAACCTTCTTCAGCTTCTGATGTAGAATCCACATAGGATTTCCTTGACATCCCTCTTCCCAAATGCTTTTGACCACATTCAAAAACTCAACATGTTCAGTCAAAAAATTATAAACTAATGTATTTAACAGTGTTCTCATTGCCATTTCCATGTTGAATAAGAAGATGGGTATGATCAGAGCAAGCTCATACTATGTGAGGTACAATATTCTTGCTTAATTGATCAAACCATTCATAAAAGTACAGAAAACAGTCCAACCTCTTCCAGATAGTACTAGGAGCACCATTATTATTACACTATGTAAAAACATTACGAGTAAAACCTCCATCTTGCATACCGCGCTCTATCATATAAGAAATAAAGCCAAAACTCTTGTCAATTCTGTAGGATGTTCCTCCATATTTCTCCTCGAGTTCAACTATAACATTAAAATCCCTCATTATACCCCAAGGACTTATATATAAGCCAGAACATTCAGTTCACCCCATAGATTCTTTTGCAATAGAGTTCTGCATTTGGCATAAACAATAGTAATATGAAACACTTTAGTATAATTTATGTGATGAATTCTGTAGGAAACCTTGTTCAGTATCAGTCACAACCTCAAAGTCATTCCAAAGAAACCAGACTTTATTATTAATATTAGAGTGACATCCCTGCATTTCAATTTGTCTTGTGTATTCATTTATTTGTTCTGCATTCACAAAAGGTTCTTGCTATCCCATGAAATTAACCTTATATTGATTCTTGAGTGTCTTGGCTCTTTGAAAAGCACTTTGGAATTTAACTCTCCTTATATTCTGAAAAATTGTATTAGTCATTAGAGACAAGGGATGCTAGATCTGTGTTTCTATTCTTATTGGATTTGTTCTTCTCACTATTAGGCCATCCATTCTTTTAGAAGAGTGTCTTCTTGGTGATAATTTGTGTGTGTCTGTCACAATTTGTTGGTCTTGATTTAATATCATATCCACATCCTCATCCACCTTAGTATGGTCTCCCTTTGAAGTTTCTAATTCACTATCAGGAGAGAATTCTTTCTAGTTTGAAATTGAGCTTCCGCAACTTCATCCTCTAAATCCTCCTTAGAATGCTGAATAACCATTTCAAAACTACCTTCTACACGTTTATTACCTTCTCCTCTAATATCAACTTTTATTGCATATTCCTCTTTGCTCTAGACTTCTTTATAAGAACCTCTGTATATGGTTGAGCCTCTCTCTTCTCTAACCCTTTTCTCTCTGTTGGGTATTAGCTCTTGATCTAGGGGATTAGGAAGTCTTCCCATTTCCCGGTTCAGTATATTTTTGTGTCTTATACTCTTCCTTGCTTCTATTCCTTGATCTTGATCTAGGGGCTTGGATTTGTCTTCCTTAACCTCATAATTGTTATTTCCCCCCCTTTTTTTCTTTTTTGTCCCTTTCATAAGGAAGACTCACTTTCTCAAAGAAACTATTCTTCTTGGTGATTTTGATTTTCCTGGATACCCCTATCTTGGAGTATGTTAAACTGAGCATGTATTATATTTTGAGTGATTAACAGACTAGAACTGATTATATTGAAAAGAACAAGGTTTCATATTCCAGGATAATATGTGTGTAGATGTGAGATGAATTTGACTAATGAAATAGGTTAATAGGAGATCAAAAGCAGAGTTTTGATCCAACGTGGAATATCAGAAAACATATGCAAGTTGGATTCCTCAAGAAGCTTTGTCCATACTCCATAAGGAAAGCATTAATTAGAGGAGTTTGTGGTCAAAAAGATTTTTTTGCAAATAAGGGAAAAACTTGCATGGAAAGAGAAGATTAAAGAGTTGAAAACAAATAAGGAAACTAAATCAGAACATGAGAGGTTTTCATAAACCGGAATATTCTAGGTTTTGGAGCATTAATTGAAGATGATTTTTGGCCAAATTTGCGACTATAAAAAGAGACTTTCTATTGCAATTGAAGGCTATGATATTGAGAAAAATCACATAAAATTGCCTCAGTAAATAGCAATTAACGCAAGAAGATACTCTTGGAGACTCAAGCTACTCAACTGAAGAACCTGTTTCTGAAGACAAAGTTGTCGAAGTTCTTTAGTTATTTAGCTTGAGCCAAGTATTCTAAATTGAAACCTATTTGCTTTTGAGAAGCGTATTAATAGGTTAGTGCAGAAACTTTGAGTTTTTGGTAGCTTCCTAGACTATAGTCAGTTTGGGAGGGGGTAGCTACAATTGATTTGATTGTAGAGATTAGGGTACTAGAGTTAGTCCTCTTTGTTATAGAATTGTAACCTAAAACCTCTCATTGAAGTTTAGTGAAATTTTAGGCAAATCTTACTGGGGTAAGTTGTGATTTTTTCTTCCTTGAGCGAGGTTTTCCACATAAAAATCTTTGTATCATTTAATTTCTGCAGTTATTTCTATTTGTATATGTCTACTTAGTTTAAAGAACCGGGTTCTTTGAAATCGCGAAAATCAGGTAAGACACAGTCCAACCTCCCTTCTTGTGTCTGATTCAACTCTAAAGTAATAACTGGTATCAGAATAGGTTCTTTATTAAGAGGCTAATATCTTGAATGTATCTACAATGGTTGCACCACCGGATGCTCAAGAAGGACAATCAAATATTAGACCATTATTGTTTAATAAAAATTACTATGGTTGGTGGGACAAAAGGATGAGTGATTTTTTGAAAGGAGAAGACCTGTAGCTTTGGGATATTGTTGGAAAGGGACCAATGATTCCCATGCTGGTTGATGACAAAAGCATCACCATTGGACCATAGCCAAGAGATAAATATTCTGAAGAAGATGTCAAAAGAGTCCATAAGAATGCTAAAGCCAAGAAGATTCTGCTATGTGGTATTGTTCCAGATGAATACAATGGAATCTCAGCATGTAGAGATGTAAAATCAATAAGGGATGCCTTGTAATGCACATATGAAGGTACCTCTCAAGTTAAACAGTCAAAGATCGATATATTAACTAGGCAATATGAACTGTTAAATATGAAAGAAAGGGAAACAATTTAAGAGATGCATACAAGGCTTATGTCAATCATCAACGAGTTAATATCTCTTAGAGTAATTATCCCATGAAACAAAATAGTGAGAAAAATATAGAGTATACTGCCACCCCCATGGGATAGTAAGGTCAATGCAATTATTGAAGCAAGAAACTTGAACACAATGACTCTCGATGATCTTAGTGGAAATCTGGAGATGAATGATTTAAAGCATAATCAAGATCTTCTAGTTTGTCAATCTGAACCTCGCAAGACTAATAACCTGATTCTCAGGACCACTCAGAAGAAGGACATTGAAGAAGATGACATGGCACTCCTTACTAAACGTTTCCTAGAAGCAATAAAGAAAGGTGGATTTATAAATTAAAAAAAAGGTAGTTCATCCAAAACCAAGGCTATAGAGAAAAACATAATACTAATAAATGCTACAAGTACGGAAAGAAAGATCACTTCACCAAGGATTGCCCATTGTGGAAAACAGAGTGGAAGAGGAACAATCATAAAAAGGCAAAATAACAGAAAAGAGACAGGGTTCCAGGATGAAGGATGATAAATAAGGCTATGAACAAAATTGTAAAAAGAGCGATGGCTGCTATGAAATCATCCTCAATGGATGAGTTTGATAATGATGAAGAAAGTAGTGAAGATGATCAATCACTAACGGCCAAGGAAAATAGTGATTCAGAACCTGAAGATCTCTTGGCATTAAAGGCAAACTCAGACTCTGATGTTAATGAGAAGAAGAACCTCAGGTAAGTATTTAGGATATTGAAGATACAATTCATATCTACTCTAAAAAGAACTTAATCTCCTCTTTTGCTGTCTTGATTGATGCATATCAAAAGGTTTCTATTGAAAAATAACAATTAATGAATGACTATGCATCGCTTATGTTTGAGAACAAGGATATAGAAGTAAGTAGAGAGAACCTTGAAGTGTTTGTAATTAATCTCACGGACCAGATTCTTACTTTAGAAGATGAAAAGGCTGCTTTAGAAATTGAGAACAAGAAATTACTCAATGATCCCACAAAGGGAAAGACTTAGCCACTGATATTCAGGATAAACTAGAGAGTAAACTAAAGATAGTTAATACAAATCTTCTAGATGAACCCGAAAAAGTTAGGGTGCTTCAGGAAAATCTAGATAAGGGTAAACATGAATTAGAAATAAATTTAAAAAAAGACCAGGTCTTCACATGTAATGTTCAAGATGCATGAAAATCACTGTAGAAAAAAATGAGACAAGGACATACTAAGGCTAAAACTCCATGTAATCCACATAGCAAGTATGTTGATATCCATGACAATCGACTATATGGACACTGTGGTAATAATGGACACTTCAAAGACACATACAGAGCTAGAATAAAAGCAAGTTTGAAGAATGTCGCATATGTTATGAAAAGGAAGGTTATTAAACTGGCAGAAATGTTCGGGACCCTCCTAAACTGGCAAAAATGTTTGGGACCCTTCTGGTCACGACCAAAAATTCAAGTAGTCATGATGGAATCTTACCCAACCCGTTAAGTAAGCCAATTAACAACAATCTAATTTAATGTGATTTACTGAGAAAATAAATTATAATATATCCGACTTTAATACATCCCAAGGACTGGTAGGACAAATCATGAGCTTCTAACATTCAGAATATACAAAGCTGGTGTGAAATAAAAATATATCATCTTTTTGATATATACATGAAAAGATTTAAATTCTAGAGCTACTTAGAACAAGAGGCAGTTGCGACTGGATCGTAGGTACATCTTCAATGCTAGCTCCTGCCATGTACAGCAGCATCAACATCCAAAATCTATACGCAAGGTGCAGAAGTGTAGTATGAGTACAACTAACCCCATGTACTCAATAAGTAACAAACCTAACCTTAAGTTGAAAGTACTGACAAGCTTTTACCAAGGCCAGAGTCCACACCAATAACCAATAACATCTCATAACAATACAATTTAAAGCAACAAAAGTAATAACTCAATAATAAAATGCTCACCTCGCATACAATTCCAAAAAATAAATATTTTCTTTTCAAGTATAACAGTAAAACTCAAATCTTTTGCCGAAATCACCGAAGATATGAGTAAGTCTGAAATCTGTAATTTTTTCTCGAAAACTTTACGACTCATAAGAAATTTCATTATCAGATGACATGAGGAAAAATACTTCTCTATGCCTACATATCAAGTATATATGTCTAATGCAATGGAGCACAGTGATGAACTCATGTACTCACACTCTCAGAGTACTCAATCACTCATTACTGTACGAGGCCATTTCAGCTCAGGGAACTCCATCCCAAATATAAATGTATAGGACAACTCCATGCCCAAGGAACTCCATCCCAAATATAATATCCATTGTGCTCACTGTGTGGGGTGCAGACTTCGGAGGGGCACCTTCAGCCCAAGCGCTATAATCCGCGCGGCCAACTCGCGTGCTGCATGGACAAATCACGGGCTATAGTATTAATATCTGAATCTGCACGGAAAACTAACGTGCTATAGTATCAATAACTGGATTTGCACGGACAACTCACGTGCTATAGTATCAACATCTGGATCCGCACGCACAACTCACGTGCTAAGCAAGTCAATGATATGAGATACGACAATATACAATAACAGAGACTGAGATATGATATGTAATAATGAATATGATTGAGTACATACTGTAATTAAACAAATAACTCAACAGCAAGGAACGACCACTATGGGTCCTAATAGATCCAACATATAGCCTAAACATGATTTCTAGCATAAATTACAGCTCAAGTGTTCTAACACATAGAATATAGTAAAAACATTCAGACAAGGTAGCTACACAATTCTATGGTGTCGACTAAATCACAGTTACTACGGTGCACGCCCATACGCCCGTCACCTAGCTGCGCGTCACCTCAATATCAATCACATAATATGTATAATCAGGGTTCATACTCTCAGCTCCAAGCTTAAAAATGTTACTTACCTCGAACAAGCCGAATCCAATACTGAGCAAGCTAAACAATTCTCCAGAAATTTAACTCTGCGCCTATCAACCTCCGAACGCCTTCCTATCTTCTCCATTCCAAATTAAACGGTCCGAAACTAGTCAAACAATATGCAAATTAATCAAAATATGCTCCAATTCATACAAATTAAAAATTTATAAAAATTCCCAACTGCGCGCAAAAAGTCGGCAGTGGGGTCCACATCTCGGAATCCGACGAAACTCACAAAATCCGACAACCCATACAATTTCAAGCCCAACCATACTAGTTTCACTCAAATCCGACTCCAAATCGACATTCAAATCTCGAAAATTTGTTTTGTGAAGCTATAGACAATTCCTCTGATTTCTCTTTAAAAATCAACAATCCAATGCCGAAAATAAAGATTAATTCATGAAATATAATCACAAGTGAATCAAGAATACTTATCCCAAGTCGTGTGGAAAAATTCCACTCCAAAGTCGCCCAAATTGAGCTCCAAAATCCGAAAAATGGGTGAAAATGTCGAACCCTCAAACTTAAAGTATTCTGCCCAGCGTTGTTCGCAATTGCGGACAAGTGGTCACATCTACGACCTTTGCTTCTACGGAAAAGGCCCGCATCTGCTAGATAGCCTCGACCCAGCAGCGGTCGCTTCTGCGATGCCCAAAACCGCATCTACGGTTGCGCTTCTGCGCAAAGTACTCCACATTTGCAGACTCCTGCCTAGCTGCCCTGTCCGCTTCTGCGGAGTCGCTTTCCGCAGAAGCGGTTGCACCATCAACCCAAAAATTCCAGCAGCTTCGACAAGGCTTTAATCGATCCGAACCCCGTCTGAAACTCACCCGAGCCACTCGGAACCTCGTACGAATATACCAATAAGTCCAGTAACATAATACGAACTTACTCGAGGTCTCTAATTACATTAACCAACGTCGAAATTACAAATTGCACCTCGAATCGAACTTATAAAGTTTTCAAATTGGATTCCGACCCCGATATCAATAAAGTCAATTCCCGGTCAAACTTCAAAACCTTCAAATTCTTATTTTTGCCATTTCAAGCTAAATTCAATTACAGACTTCAAAATAAATATCCAGACACACTCCTAAGTCCTAATCAACATATGGAGCTATTAGAACCATCAAAACTCTATTCTGGAGTCATTTGCACAAAAGTTAAACTCCGGTCAACCCTTTTCATTTAAGCTTCCAACATGAGTTTCATTCTTCCGAACTAATCCCGAAAAACCAAAAAACCAAAGCCGACAATACACACTGGTCATGATACATCATATAAAGCTATTCAAGACTTCAAATAGTTGAGAGGAGAGTAAATGCCCAAAGCGACAAGTCGGGTCATTACATTCTCCCCCACTTAAACATATATCGCCTTCACACGTGCCAAGAGTTGTTTCTAAGCCTTCAAATCAATGGGCCACCTTACCATGCACCTTCTCGAGGGTGATCCCACGCCATCCTATTCCATATAGGACTAACAACACAATGTAATTGAAGATCATTGCTTTAACCTTAGTTCGTAAAACTTAGAACCCAATTTCCAGTATCCAAAATTTCTTATAGACCTGAATCTCACATCTACACGCTGTATGAGCCTGAACCAGCTGTAGTAAGATTTGCCATAACCCAAGATGTAATCACATGATACACCACACAACTTGCACGCTCGCAATAATCTCTAATCACTGTAGCTGCTAAAAAAACAAACCTGATATTGGTGGTAAACCTAATATCAAATAAAACATTGTTTCTAACCTTCGTACAATGCCGATGATGAAAGAAACACGCAAAAACTCATGACCACTCATCAGATAAACTAGTCATGGAGCTCTCTCGCCCCAACCAGAACCATAATCACTTTCTACGGCGACTTTAGATATTATTCTCCCAAATATACCGTAATTAAATCTGATTGTACTAATTCTAGGTCCAATGACCTCATCTCATCAAACATAACCACTTTATTGTCTTGCAACCCAACACAACCTAATGTTTACAACCAATTCCTCAAATTTCGTCAAGAGGATAAACGTAGGCACAAGTGCACAATTCCTCAAATACCTTGCTCAAATGAAAAAAAAAATTATCGTAGAGGAAGGAAAACAATGAAATTAGATAAGTTATCAAAGAAATGAAATTCCCACACACTGAACAGACAACTCACATGCGACACGGGCAATTCACGTGTCAATGATATAAATTCGCCCATCATGGTCACAGGCCTTCAGTCCAAGCATATCATAAAGGAGCAATCAAACAAGTACACGTGTACACACTAAATGAAATAAGATTCTCATGCTCCTTGACTGGAATAAATAACACTCTATAGTGTAGTCATGTGCAAATTGTGCTAACACGGCTCAAATCGGCAAGTTAACGCAGAAATAGTAACTACCAAGTTTATTCAGGGACTTAGCCTCTTTGTAACCTCAAGTATGGCTCAGATAGTTCACAACAAAGGTACGAGTACAAGAAACATTATAACTTTAGGCTTAACAGTCATCTCTAGGCATATCATAGCCTAAGAATTTTCCCGAGCACGAATAATTGGCCCGGTGCTCGCTAATGGGCTCAAACCCCATACATATGCGCACTCATAGCGCGTAGCTACCAAAAAAAATTAACGCAACTAGTGCCTTCACTGAGTTTAAATAAAATACTCACCTCAAACTGGCCGCAACCTTGAAACAATATGCTTTTGAGAACTCCCAGTCTCCATATTCATAGAAGACATGAATCGCTGTAATTGATCCCCACTCTAGCACTCGAATGACTAACACATCATTCATGGACGATCATCCCACGAGGAATACTTCTATAATTCTTCCAAGCCACCTAGCAAAAATTATAATATCAACAGTCGATCAACCATGTGAATACCGCGATACCAATGAAACATCCGTAAGTCAAAACATATTGCGCCGTCCGAACTGCGCACCCATCTCAGGAAATACCTAGTAGTAATAGTATTTATCTAGTCATACGAAACCGCCTATAATGTCTGACAATTCATGACCATCCCTTCAAAATTGAACCGTATACTTGCACATGCAAATCCTAATTCACTCCTCGTGCCGCCTCTATTAGGCCATTACATGAAAATACGAGAACCTAATTAACACTCTGAGTCACCAACAGAATACATACCCGATTAGTTAGAAACCTTCCATCTACTCCCATCCATGTGGAAATCACAATACACAACATGGTCCTCACGACGGTAGGACATATCCATCTCAAACCGTGATAGGAACCATCGTAAACTCTTCGAAAGACATTTTCATATAACCAAGCAATTAGAACGGAATTCCTCTAACTCAACCAAGCCACACAGATTGCCAAATTCGAGATTATTACCACAAAACACCTGTAAAGCCCCACCTCATCAAAAGAACCAAAATAACCGAGCATACCATTACCATACTGATCTAGCATGCTACCCATTTGTCCTATTTTCTTTGAGTTGCTTCTGAATTACCCTCAATTTGACACTTCTCCTTGTCAGAACACGATGATCCTTACTCAAAGCTCACTACCAGAGATCCTACCATAAACCAGACTGCCTGAAGGCCTATAAGCCGTAGTATTCTATCTTAATAATCCCCATAAATTCCACAACCGAGACATCCACTCTTAAAGACCTCATGTGAATTTAAAATTGCTCCTCTTTCCTTTCTTACACTGAAATGTAGAATCCATTGTCAAATAGAATTACCACAAGTCCCGACACCATTCAATATAAATAACCGATTCTAGTGATACACAAATTCGAAAAAAATTTGAATTGCTTACATATAAATCCCTAACTCTTTAGAACCTTCTTGAGAGTCATGTACTTTGCTCAAATCTAAATTGCTCCGCCCAAACAGGCCGAAAGACACATGCTCCATTAGCACAACAACACAAAGAAGTTACCCTACCTTAACAACACCAATCAATTTCATACTTCATGCGCACTACATCCTTCAAAATAACAACTTAATCATTCCATGATTTTCATATTTTCATAAAGTGCAATGTAACCCGTATTCAGGAATTTCCTTGCTCGAGTCATCCTCGGTCTCAACCTTTATAGTCATAACTGATCCACAAGTATGTCTCAGACCAAAACTAAAATTTAGCATATAACCATGAAATTGAATTGTCAATAACATGCTCACCCACTTGGCTCAAAGCCATATAAGAAACACTCGATAACTCACAATACCCATACTCTATTACTGCCATAATACCACTGTCAGTTCAAAAAAATTCTTCTCAAGATCATTCAACACCAACTATAAAATACCTTAATTATCCACTAAGCTCGCACTCATTCTCTTGACAGTCAAGTCAACTTTCTCAATCAGATTCAAATTCAAATCTCAGCACATACACCCCGGTGGTAGAAAACAAACTCTCCACTCAACATTATAAGGAGCACCTCCATAGATTACTCTGCATGAGATAACCCACATATTTAGCCTAAAATTAGCATCGTGCTATGCCCTTTCGCAGCTACTATTACTACGTGATCGCTTAATTTTCCTGAGTCTGAACTCATCAACAAAACATGAAAAAGCTACTTCGTTCCACAAGTGAAATAACATGAAAGAATCTCTCAAAAATCTTCATAACTCAAGGCTATATGACGCATCCACAGAAATCGAGCATCCACTAGTCCTTTTCACGTCTCAAGCAAACTCCTCCTGTCACATTCAAACAGTCAAACACATCCCGCAGCCACATCCTACTCATCATATAGCCATCCAACCACTCACCGAGCCACCAGTCCATTCATAGGGACACCACTAGACATAGAAGTCCAATATCATATGCTCACACAACTGAAACTACCAAGCCTAAGCTGCGGTCTAAGCCTAGCCTCAAGTCCTCCAGACTGGCCCATCACCAAAACGCAGAATACACATCTTGAACCTCATTCAAAGAATCACAAGCCGTCGATACACAACTAATACCGAGCGTTCAAATAGAGCTAGCATATAGCCTAATCATGATTCTAGCATAAATTACAGCTCAAGTGCGCTAACACATAAATTACCATAAAAACGCTCATGACAAGGAAGCTACACAATTCCAAGGTATCGACTATATCATAGTTACTACGGTGCATGCCCACACGCCCGTCACCTAGCATGCGCGTCACCTCAACATCAATCACATAATACGTATAATCAGGGTTCTTACCCTCAGCTCCAAGTTTAAAAATGTTACTTACCTCGAACAAGCCAAATCCAATATCGAGCAAGCTAAACAATGCTCCAGAAATTTCACTCTGCACGTATCAACCTCCGAACTTGTCAAATAACATGTAAATTAATCAAATTACGCTCTAATGTTTACAATTTAACAATTTATAAAAGTTCTCAACTCCGCTTGAAAAGTCGACAGTGGGGCCCACATCTCAAAATCCGACGAAAATCAATAATTTTCAATAACCCATTCAATTATGAGTCTAACCATAATAGTTTCACTCAAATCCGACTCCAAAGCGATAGTCAAATCTCGAAAATTCATTTTATGAAGCTATGGACAATTCCTCCGATTTCTCTTTAAAAATCAATAATCCAATGCCGAAAACGAAGATTAATTCATGAAATATAATCACAAGTGAGTCAAGAATACTTACCCCAAGTCGTGTGGAACTATTCCTCTCAAAAGTCGCCCAAACCGAGGTCCAAATTCCGAAAAATGGGTGAAAATGTCGAACACTCGAACTTAAAGCATTCTGCCCTGTGTTGTTCGCATTAGTGGACAAGCTGTCCCATACGTGACCTTCGCTTCTGCGGAAAAGGCCCGTATCTTCCAGACGGCCTCGACCCAGCAGGGGTCGCTTCTGCAATGCCCAGAACCGCATTTGCGGATGCGCTTCTGCGCAAAGTACTCCACATTTGTGGACTCCTGCTCAGCTGCCCAGTACGCTTCCACGATGGGATGCTCACTTCTATGAACAAGCTTCCACAGAAGCGATTGCACTAGCAACCCTAAAATTCCAGCAGCTTCAACAAGGCTTCAATCGATCTGAACCCCGTCCAAAACTCACCCGAGCCACTCGTGACCTCTTCCGAATAACCCAATAAGTCCCATAACATAACACAGACTTACTCGATGTCTCAAATTACATCAAACAACGTCGAAATTACAAATTGCACCTCGAATCAAACTTATAAATTATTCAAATTTAAAAATTTTATATCTTGTGCTGAAACGTGTCAAATCAATCCAAAATGACTTCAAATTTTACACACAAGTCATAAATGACATAATGGAGTTGTTTCAATTTCTGAAATCGGATTCCGACCCCAATATCAATAAAGTCAATTCCCGGTCAAACTTCCATACCTTCAATAACTTATTTTCGCCATTTCAAGGCAAATTCAACTACGGACTTCAAAATAAATATCCAGACACTCCTAAGTATGAAATCAGCATACGGAGCTAATGGAACCATCAAAACTCTATTTCGGAGTCGTTTGCACAAAAGTCAAACTCCGGTCAACCCTTTTCATTTAAGCTTCCAACATGAAATTCATTCTTCCGAGCTAATCCCGAAACATCTGAAAACCAAAGCCGATAATACACACCGGTCATGATACAAAATATGAAGCTATTCAAGACTTCAAATAGTTAAAAGTTGCGTAAATGCCCAAAACGACAAGTCGGGTCGTTACATTCTCCCCCACTTAAACATATGTTCGTCCTCGAACGTGCCAAGAGTTGTTCCTAAGCCTTCAAATCACTGGGCCACCTTACCATGCATCAACCTGGGGGTGATCCCACACCACCCAATTCCATACAGGGTTGACAACACAATATACTTGAAGATCATTACTTTAACCTTAGTCCGTAAAACTTAGAAACTGATTTCCAGCATCCAGAATTTCTTACAAGACCCGAATCTCACATCTACACACCGTATGAGTCGGCACCAGTTGTTGTAAGCTTTAGCCATAACCTAATATGTAATCACGTGATACACCACACAACTCCCATACACTTAATAATTTCTAATGACTGTAACTGCTAAAAAATCAACTCCGATACCGGTGATAAACCTCATATCAAATAAAACATCGTTCCCAACCTTCATACACTACCGATGATAAAAGAAACACGCAAAAACTCATAACCACTAATCAGATCAACTAGTCATGGAGCTCTCTCGCCCCAACGAGAACCATAATCACTTTCTAAGCCGACTTTCAATATTATTCTCCCAAATATACCATAATTAAATTTGATAGTACTCATTACAGGTCCAATGACCTCATCTCATCAAACACAACAACTTTATTGACTTGCAACCCAAACACAACTTAATATTTACTACCAACTCCTCAAATTTCGTGAAGAGGATAACCTTAGGCGCATGTGCACAATTCCTCAAATCGCCTGCTCAAATAAAAAAATTATCATAGAGGAAGGAAAACAATGAAATTAGATAAGTTTTCAAAGTAATGAAATTCCCACAAACTGCACAGACAACTCACGTGCAACAGGGACAACTCACATGTCACTGATATAAATCCGCCCATCGTGGTCACAAGCCTCCAGTCCAAGCATATCATACAAGAGCAATCAAACAAGTACAGGTGTACACACTAAATGAAATAAGATTCTCATGCTCCTAGACAGGTATAAATAACACGCTATAGTTTAGGCATGTACAAATCGTGCTAACACGGCTCAAATCGGCAAGTTAACACAGAAATAGTAACTACAAAGTGTATTCAGGGAGTTAGCCTCTTTGTAACCTCAAGTATGGCTCAGATAGTTCACAACAAAGGTACGAGTACGAGAAACGTTATAACTTTAGGCTTAACAGTCATCTCTAGGCATATCATAACCTAAGCATTTTCCCTAGCACGAATAATTGGCCTGGTGCTTGCACATGGGCTCAAACCCCATACATATGTGCACTCATAGCGCGTCGCAATCGCAAATAATTAACACAACTAGTGCCTCCACTGAGTTTAAATAAAATACTCACCTAGAACAGGCCACAACCCTGAAACAATATGCTCTCGAGAACTCCCAGTCTCCAGAATCATAGAACACATGAATCACCATAACTGATCCCAACTCTAGCACTCGAATGACTAACACATCTTTCATGCAAAAGTTTGAATATCAACTGTCGATCAACCAGGTGAGTAACATAATACCATCGAAACATCTGTAAGTCAAAACACATCGTGCCTTTTGAATTGCACACCTATCTCAAGAAATACCAAGTAGTAATAGTATTCATCTACTCATATGAAACCGCCCATGATGTCTAAGAATTCCTGACCATCCCTTCAAAGTTGAACTGTATACTTGCACATGCAAATCCCAATCTCACTCCTCGTGCCGCCTCTATTAGGCCATTACATGAAAGCATGAGAACCTAATTAACACTCTGAGTCACCAGCAGAATACATACCCGGATAGTTAGAAACCTTCCATTTACTCCCATCCATGTGGAAATCACAATACACGACACAGTCCTCACGCCGGTAGGACATATCCATCTCAAACCTTGATAGGAACCATCGAGAACTCTTCGAAACCCATTTGCACATAACCAAGCTATCAGAATTGAATTCCTCTAACTCGACCAAGCCGCACAGATTGCCAAATCCGAGTGTATTGCCACAAAACACCCGTAAAGCCCCACCTCATCATAAGAACCAAAAGAACCGAGCATACCATTACTATACTGATCTAGCATGTTACCATTACTCCTATTTTCTACGAGTTTCTTCTGAATTACCCTCAAATTGACACTTCTCCTTGCCAGGATACGATGATCCTTACTCAAAGCTCACCACCAGAGATCCTACCATAAACCACACCGCCCTAAGGCCCATAAGCCGTTGTATTCTTCCTAAGTACCCCCATAAATACCACAACCGAGACACCCACTCTTAAAGACCTTATGTGAATTTAATATTGTTCCTCTTTCCTTTCTTGTACTAAAATGTAGAATCCATAGTCAAACAGAATTACCTCAAGTTCCGACACCATCCAATGTAAATAACCGATTCTAGTGATATACAAGTTCGAAAAGTTTTCAATTGCTTACATATAAATCCTTAGCTCTTTAGAATCTTCTTGAGAATCATTCACTCTGCTCAAATCTAAATTGCTCTGTTCAAACGGGCCGAAAGACACGTGCTCCATTAGCACAACAACACTAAAAGAAGTAACCGTGCCTTAACACCACCAATCGATTTCATACTTTGTGCGCACTACATCCTTCAAAATAACAACTTAACCATTCCATGATTTTCATATTTTCAAAAAGTGCAACGTATCCCGTATTCATGAATTTCCTTGCTCGAGTCATCCTTAGTCTCAACCTTTGCGGTCATAACTGATCAACATGTCTCAGACCAAAACTAAAATTTACTATATAACTATGAAATTGAATTGTCAATAGCAGGCTCCCCCACTTAGATCAAAGCCACAGAACAAACACTCGATAACTCACAATACCCATACTCTATTACTACCATGATACCGAAGTCAGTTCAACGAAAATTCTTCTCAAACTCATGCAACACCAACCATAAAATACCTCAATTATCTGCTAAGCTCGCATTCATTCTCTTGACAGTCAAGTCAACTCTCTCTACCAGATTCAAATTCAAATCTCAACACATACACCCCGCTGGTAGAAAAGAAACTCCCCACTCAACATTATAAGGAGCACCACCATAGATAACCCACATACTCTGCCTAAAATTGGCATCTTGCTATACCCTTTCGCAGCCATAATTACTACGCGATCACTTAATCTTCTTGAGTTTGAACTAATCAACAAGACGTGAACAAGCTACTTCATTCCACAAGTGAAATAACATGAATGAATCTCTAAAAAATCTTCATAACTCAAGGCTGTATGATGCATCCACAAAAATCAAGCATCCACTAGTCCTTTTCACGTCTCAAGGAAACTCTTCCTGTAACATTCAAACCATCCAAACACATCCCACAGTCACATCCTACTCATCATATAGCTATCCAACCACTCACAAAGCCACCAGTCCCAGTCATACGGACACCACTAGACATAGAAGTCCAAAAGCATATGCTCACACAACTTAAACTACCGAGCCTAAGCTGCGGTCTAACCATGGCCTCAAATCCTCAAGACTGGCCCATCACCAAAGCACATAAAATACATCTTGAACCTCGTTCATAGAGTCACAATTCGTCGATGCACGGCTGATACATAGCGTTAACATACGCATACAAGTGAGTGGAAGGAATTCAAAGCGATACGCTTTAAGCTGAATCAATGCTGCACGATAGAGAAAGAAAGGTGGGATGTTTATCCTAAATGCCCTGTAGCCTCTCGAAGATAAGTATAGACCTCATCATACTAATCCGCAAGACTCTACTAGACACTTGCTCATGACTTGTAGAACCTATGAACTTAGAGCTCTTATACCAACTTGTCACGATCCAAAATCCAACTAGTCGTGATGGCCCCTAACCCAACCCGTTAGGTAAGCCAATTAACAACAATCTAATTTAATGTGATTTACTGAGAAAATAAATGATAATATATACGACTATAATACACTCCCACGGACTGGTAGTACAATTCACGAGCTTCTAAGATTCAGAATTTACAAAGCTGATGTAAAATAAAAATACATCGTCCGTTTGAAATATACATGAACAGATTTAAAAATTCTAAAGCTAGCTAGAATAAGAGCCAGTTGTGACTGGATCGCATGTACATCTTCAATGCTAGCTCCCGCCATGTACAACAGCATCAACATCCAAAATCTCCATGCAAGGTGCAGAAGTGCAGTATGAGTACAACTGATCCGATGTACTCAATAAGTAACAAACCTAACCTTATGTTTAAAGTAGTGACGAGCTTGTAATAATGTCAGAGTCCACACTAATAACCAATAACATCTCATAACAATACAATTTAAAGCAGCACAAGTAATAACTCAATATTAAAATGCTCAGCTCATATACAATTCCAAAAAATAAATATTTTCTTTTTAAGTATAAAAGTAAAACTTAAATCTTTTGCCGAAATCACCAAAGATATGAGTAAGTCTGAAATTTGTAATTTTTTCTCGAAAACTTTACGACTCATAAGAAATTTCATTATCAGATAGCATGAGGAAAAATACTTCTCTATGCCTACATATCAAGTATGCATGTCTAATGCAATGCTGCAAAGTGATGAGCTCATGTACTCATACTCTCAAAGAATCCAATCACTCAGTACTATACGGGGCCATTCCAGCCCAGGGAACTCCATCCCAAATATAAATGTATATGACAACTCCACGCCCAGGGAACTCCATCCTAAATATAATATCCACTACACTCACTATGCTGGGTGCAGACTCTGGAGGGTCTCCTTAAGTCCAAGCGCTATAATCCACACGGACAACTCATGTGCTGCACGGACAACTAACGTGCTATAATATCAATATCTAGAACTGCACGGACAACTCACGTGCTAAGCAAGTCAATGATATGAGATACGACAGTATACAATAACAGAGACTGAGATATGACATGTAATGAAGAATATGAGTGGGTACATACTACAATTACACAAATAACTCAACAGCAAAGAAAGACCACTGTGGGTCCCAATAGAGCCAGTATATTGCCTAAATATGATTTCTAGCATAAATTATAGCTCAAGTGCTCTAACGCTTAGAGTATAGTAAAAACGTTCAGACAAGGTAGCTACACAATACCATGGTATCGACTAAATTTTAGTTACTACGGTGAAAGCCCATACGCCCGCCACCTAGCATGCGAGTCACCTCAACATAAATTACATACTACGAATAATCAAGGTTCATACCCTCAGCTCCAAGTTTAAAATTGTTACTTACCTCGAACAAGTCGAATCCAATACCCAGTGAGCCAAACAATGCTCAAAAATTTCCACTCTGCGCATATCAACCTTTGAAAGCCTTCCTATCTTCTCCATTCAAAAATTAACAGTCAGAAACTAGTAAAAAAACATGCAAATTAATCAAAATACGCTATAATTCTTACAATTTAACAATTTATAAAAATTTCCAACTCCGTTCGAAAAGTTGGCAGTGGGGCCCACGTCTCGAAATACAACGAAACTCACAAAATCCGACAACCCATTCAATTACGAGTCCAACCATACTCATTACACTCAAATCCGACTCCAAATCGACATTCAAATCTTGAAAATTCGTTTTATGAAACTATAGACAATTCCTCCGATTTCTCTTTAAAAATCAATAATCCAATGCCGAAAACGAACATTCATTCATGAAATATAATCACAAGTGAGTCAAGAATACATACCCCAAGTCATGTGGAAAACTTCCTCTCCAAAGTCCCCCAAACCGAGCTCCAAAACCCGAAAAATGGGTGAAAATGTCGAACTCTTGAACTTAAAGTACTCTGCCAAGCGTTGTTCGCATTTGCGGACAAGTGGTCGCATTTGCGGACAAGTGGTCGCATTTGCGACCTTCGCTTTTGCGGAAAAGGCCCGCATCTGCTTGATGGCCTCGACCCAGCAGTGGTCACTTCTGCGATGCCCAGAACCGCATCTGCAGTTGTGCTTCTGCCCAAAGTACTCCGTATTTGTGAATTCCTGCCCAACTGCCTAGCCCGCTTCTGCGATGGGCTGCTCGCTTCTGCGGAGTCGCTTATGCGACTAAGCTTCAACAAGGCTTCAATCAATCCAAACCCCGTCGAAACACACCTGAGCCACTCGGGACCTCGTCCAAAAAAACAAGTCCCGCAACATAACCGGACTTGCTCGAGGAATTCAGGAGGTTCAAATGGCCAAGAATTCCATATGGAAGATCAAGATCCAAGAGACGCACAAAGTATTTTAGACGCAGGAGGCCAGGCGATTTTCACAAGAAAGACATATGCTTTATTTGCCATAAGATTGGACTTTCGCAAAAAATTGTCCTCAGTTAAGAAGATCTGTAATTGCACCTCGAATCGAACTTATAAATTTTTCAAATTTCTAAATTCTATATCTTGTGCCAAAACGTGTCAAATGAATCCGGAATGACTTCAAATTTTGCACGCGAGTCATAAATGACATAATGGAGTTGTTTTAATTTCCGGAATCGGATTCCAATCCGGATATCAATAAAGTCAATTCTCTCTCAATCTTCCAAACCTTCAACAATTTATTTTCGCCATTTCAAGACAAATTAACTACGGACTTCAAAATATATATCCAGACACATTCCTTAGTCCGAAATCACCATATGAAGCTATTGGAACCATCAAATCTCTATTCTGGAGCCGTTTGCACAAAAGTCAAACTTCGATCAACCCTTTTCATTTAAGCTTCCAACATGAAATTCATTCTTTCGAACTAATCCTGAAACACCTGAAAACCAAAGACAACGATACACACTGGTCAAGATACATCATATGAAGCTATTCAAGACTTCAAATAGTTGAAAGGAGCGAAATGCAACAGGTCAGGTCGTTACATGCGCCCCCACTTAAACATACGTTCGTCCTCGAATGTGCCAAGAGTTGTTCCTAAGCCTTCAAATCACTAGGCCACGATACCATGCACCTACTGGGGGCGATCCCACGCCACCCTATTCCATATAGGCCTGACAACACAACGTAATTGAAGATCATTACTTTAACTTTAGTTCGTAACACTTAGAACCCAATTTCCAACATCTAGAATTTTGTATAAGACACGAATCTCACATCTACACACAGTATGAGTCTGAACCAACTGAAGTAAGCTTTAGCCATAACCCAAGAAGTAATCACATTATACACCACACAACTCGCATACTCGTAATAATGTCTAATCACTGTAGGTGCTAAAAAAAACCTGATACAGGTAATAAACCTCATATCAAATGAAACATCATTCCTAACCTTCGTACACTTCCGATGATGAACGAAACACGCAAAAACTCATAACCACTCGTCAGATCAACTAGTCATGGAGCTCTCTCTCCCCAACCAGAACCATAATCACATTCTAAACCGACTTTCGATACTATTATCCCAAATATACCGTAATTAAATTTGATAGTACTCATTCTAGGTCCAATGACCTCATCTCATCAAATAGTACCACTTTATTGACTTGCAACCTCAACACAACCTAATATTTACAACCAACTCCTCAAATTTCGGGAAGAGGATAACCGCAGGCGCATGTGCACAATTCCTCAATACCCTGCTTAAATAACAAAAAGACTTATCGTAGAGGAAGGAAAATAATGAAATTAGATAAGTTATCAAAGAAATGAAATTCCCACACACCACACAGACAACTCACGTGCGACACGAATAACACACATGTCAATGATATAAATCCACCCATCATGGTCACAGGCCTCCAGTCGAAGGATATCATACAGGAGCAATCAAAGAAGTACACATGTACACACTAAATAAAATAAGATTCTCATGCTCCTGGACTGGTATAAATAACACGCTATAGTGTAGTCATGTGCAAGTTGTGCTAACACGGCTCAAATCGGTAAGTTAACGTAGAAATAGTAACTACCAAGTTCATTCAGGGAGTTAGCCTATTTGTAACCTTAAGTATGGCTCAGGTACTTCACAAAAAAGGTACGAGTATGAGAAACGTTATAAATTTAGGCTTAACAGTCATCTCTAGGCATATCATGGCCTAAGCATTTTCACGAGCACAAATAATTGGCCTGGTGCTTGCACATAGGCTCAAACCCCATATATATGCGCACTCATAGCGCGTAGCTATCGCAAATAATTAATGCAACTAGTGCCTCCACTGAGTTTAATTAAACTACTCACCTCAAACAGGCTGCAACCCAAAAACATTGTGCTTTTGAGAACTCCCTGTCTCCGGATTCATAGAACACATGAATCACCGTAATTGATCCCAACTCTAGCACTTGAATGACTAACATATCTTTCATGCACGATCATTCCACGAGCAATACTTCTATAATTTTTCCGTGCCACCTAGCAAAAATTTGAATATCAAGAGTCGATCAACCAGCTGAGTACCGCAATACCAATGAAACATCCTTAAGTCAAAACACATTGCGCCTTCTGAGATGGGCACCCATCTCAGGAAATACCAAGTACTAATAGTATTCATCTAGTCATATGACACCGCCCATGATGTCTAAGAATTCATGATCATCCCTTTAAAACTGAACTGTATACTTGCTCATACAAATCCCAATCTCACTCTTCACGCTACCTTTATTCGCCCATTACATGAAAATACGAAAACCTCATTAACACTCTGAGTCACCAGCAAAATACATACCCGGTTAGTTAGAAACCTTCCATTTACTCCCATCTAGGTGGATATCACAATACACACATGTTCCTCACGCCTATAGGACATATCCATCTCAAACCGTGGTAGGAACCATTGAGAACTCTTCAAAACCCATTTGCACATAACCAAACTTTTAGAACTGAATTCCTCTAACTCGACCAAGCCACACAGGTTGCCAAATCCGAGAGTATTGCCACAAAACACTCGTAAAGCCCCACCTCATTATAAGAACCAAAATAACAAAGCATATCCTTACCATACTGATCTTGCATGTTACCCGTTTGTCGTATTTTCTCCGAGTTTCTTCTCAATTACCCTCAAGTTGACACTTCTCCTTGTTAGAACACAACGATCCTTACTCAAAGCTCACCACCAGAGATCCTAGCATAAAGCATACCGCCCTAAGGCCTATATGTCGTTGTATTCTTCCTAAACACCTTCATAAATACCACAACCGAGACACCACTCATAAAGACCGTATGTGAATTTAAAATTGTTCCTCTTCCTTTTCTTATATTGAAATGTAGAATTCATAATCAAAATAATTGCTGCAAGTCCCGACAACATCCAATGTAAATAACTGATTCTAGTGATATACAAATTCGAAAGTTTTTCAATTGCTTACATATAAATCCTTAACTCTTTAGAACCTTTTTGAGATTCATCCACTTTGCTCAAACGTAAATTGCTCCGTCCAAACGGGCTGAAAGACACGTGCTCCATTAGCACAACAATACTGAAAGAAGTAACCCTGACTTAACACCACCAATCAATTTCATACTTCGTGCACACTACATCCTTCAAAATAAAAACTTAATCATTCCATGATTTTCATATTTTCATAAAGTGCAATGTAACCCGTATTCAGGAATTTCCTTGCTCGAGTCATCCCCGGTCTTAACCTCTGCAGTCATTACTGATCCACACGTATGTCTCAAACCAAATCTAAAATTTAACATATAACCATGAAATTGAATTATCAATAGCAGGCTCCCCCACTTGGCTCAAAGCAATATAACAAACCCTCGAGAACTCACAATACCTCGAGAACTCACAATACCCATACTTATTACTGTCATAATACCACAGTCAGATCAACGAAAATTCTTCTCAAGCTCATGCAACACCAACCATAAAATACCTCAATTATCCGCAAAGCTCGCATTTATTCTCTTAGCAGTCAAGTCAACTTTCTCAACCATATTGAAATTCAAATCTCAACACATACACCCTGTTGGGAAAAGAAACTCTCCACTCACCATTAAAGGAGCACATCCGGAGATTACTCTGCATGAGATAACCCACATACTTAACCTAAAATTGGCATCTTGCTATATCCTTTCGCAGCCACAATTACTATGCGATCACCTAATCTTCCTGAGTCTGAACACATCAACAAGACATGACAAAGCTACTTTGTTCCACAAGTGAAATAACATGAAAGAATCTCTCAAAAATCTTTTTAACTCAAGATTATATGACACATCCACAGAATTCGAGCATCCACTAGTCCTTTTCACATCTCAAGCAAAGTCTTCCTGACACATTCAAACCATCCGAACACATTCCGCAGTCACATCCTACTCATCATATAGCCATCCAACCACTTACCAAGCCACCAGTCTCATTCATAGGGACACCACCGGACATAGAAGTCCAAAAGCATATGCCCATACAAATGAAACTACCGAGCCTAAGCTGCGGTCTAAACCTAGCCTCAAGTCCTCCAGACTGGCCCATCATCAAAACACAAAATTCACATCTCGAACCTCGTTCATAGAATCACAAGCCGTCGATGCACATGCGATACCAAGCGTTCACATACGCATAAAAGTGAGTGGACGGAAATCAAAGCGATACGCTTTAAGCTTAATCAATGTCGCATGATAAAGAAAGAAATATCGGAAGGTTATCCTAAATGCCCTGTAGCCTCTCGAACATAAGCATGAACATCATCATACCGATTGGCAAGACTCTACTAGATACTTGCTCATGACTTGTAGAACCTATGAACCTAGAACTCTGATACCAACTTGTCACGACCCAAAATTAAACTAGTCGTGATGTCACCTAATCCAACCTGTTAGGTAAGCCAATTAACAACAATCCAATTTTATGTGATTTACTGAGAAAACAAATGATAATATATCCAGCTTTAATACAATCCCAAGGACAGGCAGTACAAATCATGAGCTTCTAAGATTCAGAATTTACAAAGCTGGTGTGAAATAAAAATACGTCATCTATTTGAAATATACATGAACAAATTTAATAGTTCTAAAGCTACCTAGAAAAAGAGGCAGATGTGATTGGATCGCAGATACATCTTCAATGCTAGCTCCTGCCATGTACAGTAGCATCAACATCCAAAATCTGCACGCAAGGTGCAGAAGTGTAGTATGAGTACAACCGACCCCATGTATTCAATAAGTAACAAACCTAACCTTAGGTTGAAAGTAGTGACGAGCTTGTACCAAGGTCAGAGCCCACACTAATAACCAATAATGTCGCATAACAATACAATTTAAAACAGCACAAGTAATAACTCAATGTTAAAATGCTTAGCTCGCACACAATTCCAGAAACATAAACCATTTCTTTTCCAATATAACAGTAAAACTCAAATCTTTTGCCGAAATTCACCGAAAATATGAGTAAGGCTGAAATCTGTGATTTTTTTCTCAAAAACTTTAACGACAGATAAGAAATGGAATTATCAGATGGCATGAGGAAAAATACTTCTCTACGCCTACATATCAAGTATGCACGTCTAATGCAATGCAGTACAGTGATGAACTCATGTACTCACACTCTTAGAGTAATCAATCACTCAGTACTATACAGGGCTATTCTAGCCCAGGGAACTCCATCCCAAATATAAATCCATTATGCTCACTGTGTAGGGTGCAGACTCTGGAGGGCTCCTTCAACCCAAGCGCTATAATCCGCATGGACAACTCTCGTGTAATAGTATCAATATCTGGATCCGCAACTCACGTGCTGCATGGACAATTCACGTGCTATTTTATCAATATCTGGATCCGCACGGACATCTCACGTGCTGCACGGACAACTCACATGCTATAGTATCAATATCATGATATGAGATGCGACAATATACAATAACAGAGACTGAGTGTAAAAAGACATGCAATGATGAATACGACTGAGTACATACTACGATTATACGAATAACTCAACAACAAGGAACGACCATAGTGAGTCATAATAGAGCCATCATATAGCTTAAATATGATTTCTAGCATAAATTACAGCTCAAGTGCTCTAACATAGAGTATAGTAAAAACGTTCAAACAAGGTAGCTACACAATACCATGGTATCGACTAAATCATAGTTACTACGGTGAACGCCCACACGCCCGCCACCTAGCATGCGCGTCACCTCAATATCAATCATATAATACGTATAATCAAGGTTCAGACCCTCAGCTCCAAGTTTAGAAATGTTACTTACCTCAAACAAGCTGAATCCAATGCCGAGCAAGCTAAACAATTCTCCAGAAATTCCACTCTGCATGTACCAACCTCCGAACGCCTTCCTATCTTCTCCATTCCAAATTAAACGGTTTGAAACAATTCAAACAATGTGCAAATTAATCAAAATACTCTCCAATGCTTAATTTTTTAACAATTTATAAAAATTCCCAACTCCGCTCGAAAAGTCGGCAGTGGGAACCACGTCTCGGAATCCGACGAAACTCACAAAATCCGACAACATATTCAATTATGAGTCAAACCATACTAGTTTCACTCAAATCTGACTCCAAATCGACATTCAAATCTCGAACGTTCGCTTTATGAAACAATAGACAATTCCTCTGATTTCTCTTTAAAAATCAATAATCCAATGCCGAAAACGAAGATTAATCCATGAAATATAATCATAAGTGAGTCAAGAATACATACCCCAAGTCGTGTGGAAACATTCCTCTACAAAGTCGTCCAAACCGAGCTCCAAAATCCGAAAAAGGGGTGAAAATGTCGAACCCTCGAACTTAAAGTATTCTTCCCGGCGTTGTTTGTATTTGCAGACAAATGGTCACATCTGTGACCTTCGCTTCTGCGGAAAAGGCCCGCATCTGCCAGATGGCCTCGACCCAGCAGTGGTCGCTTCTCCGATGCCCAGAATCGCATCTTCAATTGCGCTTCTGCGCAAAGTACTCCGCATTTGCGGACTCCTGCCCAGCTGCCCAATCCGCTTCTGCGATGGACTTCTCATTTCTGCGGAGTTGCTTTTGCAACTAAGCTTCTGCATAAGAGGTTGCACCAGCAACACAAAAATTCCATCAGCTTCAACAATTGTTCAATAGTGTTAACATAGAATCAAAGGCCGGTAACGAACCGGTGGTGATGATCACGACAACAACCCGAAGCTTACGTTCTTTCCCTCTGATATCGATTTTAGCATGGAAAGAGACTTCAGGATTGAAGGGTCTCGATCAATAGGATTCAACGAAAGGGCCAAACGGTCAAATAAACTGTGTTCACATAGACTGATCGAACCCTGACACAAAACATATACACATATATGGCAGAATAAAGTGAAATCTCTTCTTTGCAAACGACTTGTCTTTTAAAGCTTCTCCTTTACATTTCTCAAGGAACTTCCTGCTTCCGATCCCCTAAAGGAAGCGAGCCCAAGGGCCGCCTTAACCTGATTTCGAATAATCACTCTCTCACTCGAGGACTGCAGTTTAAAAAATGAGCCCAAGGGCCGCCTTAATCTGAGTTCGAATAATCACATTCTCACTCGGGGAGTACCGTCCGAGAAACGAACTCAGACTATCCAAGCTAACAGCACTCGAGGGGATGTAAGACCTATTAGGCAACCCTCGAACTCTAAAGGCTAAGGCTATCCGAGTTAACAGTACTCGAGGGCACAAAGCTTATTTGGCAATGCCCGAATTAAAAGTCCAAGGCCGTTTCGAGTTAACAACACACGAGGGGACGTAAGACCTATTAGGCAACCCCCGAACTTTAAACGCCAAGGCCATTATGGGTTAACGAAAATCGAGGGCACTAATCTTATTTGGCTATGCCCGAGTTAAAAGGCTAAGGCCATACCGGGTTAACGAAATCCGAGGGTACAAACCTTATTTGGCTACGCCCGAATTAAAAGCCTAAGGCCATACCGGGATACCGACTGAATCCTCGGAATCATCCTCCTCTGGAAAGGCTAGTTTTCTTGCCTCGGCTTCAGCTACCTAGGCATCTTCGATCTCCACCGATAAATCAAAGCCTCGAGCGTGAATTTCCTCAAGGGCAAGCCTACGAGATTGCCACCTCATATGGTCAACCATATTCCTTGATTGGTCTTGAGCAACTTTAGCATCGGCTTTATATTGAGCCACCATTTAATCAGCTTCTGCTTCGATCACGGTAGCTTCCAACTGGGCCATTTTTAGCTCTATAGCCAGATTATCTCGATTTGAGATAATCGAACTGATCCGAGATTGAAGCTCCTCGGTACTCTTGGTCTGGGCCTCGGTTTTCCCTTTGCTGCTCTAAGCTGAGCCTTTGCTGAAGCTAACAGTGCCCGAGATATCTCTTTTTCTGAGGCCAGGTAATCCATCTTGCTCCTCCACTCATCGGCCTCATCCTTAACAACATTCATTTCAGTTCGAAGCCGATCGATCCGATGAAGTTTTTACCATACCTGTTCGACCAAGTCAGCATTATTCTTCTGGGCAAGCTCCAATTCGGCACAGAGGTTCTTTACCTCTCTTTCGAGCCGCTCATTGAGAAGTTTCAAGGTGTCTATTTTTTCAATGAGCTCCAGGGCCTCGGGCTCATGATGTTTTGACTCTTCCCAGAATCAGAGAAAAGCCTCATGGTAAGTACCGAGGCTTGCAAGCATAAAGGAAAATGTTATGAATAATTTAAATTTTAAAGTACATAACGAAAGACATGGAGAAAAGAAAATTGAAAGTTACCTGATTCAGCGCCTGTTGAGCTTCGTTGAACAGGCAGGGCTCATCCACCTCGTTAATTTTTGCCTGATCCTCCTCGGTCACCACGCACCGAAGATAACTGGCCACCTCGACGGGGATGGAAAGAACCCGGGCATCCTCAGAAAGAGTAAAAGATATGGAGCGTTTCCGATCAGGGTAAGCACTCGGTGCGAGAAACCGATCGACCAATTTTGGATAAAGGAAGTCCTACTTGTAACGGAAGATGAGCTCTTCCTCGTACCTCTATATTACCGAGCCCAAGAGCATCTTCTGTGGTCGTCGAATCCACACAATCGAAAAAACCATGAAAAGGGTGTTTTGATCTATGATCTCCGTCCAGGGAGTGTTGAACATTAATTCCGAGAAAGAGCGCGAATCAACCATCTCAATAGGACCCAATACTCCCAGCGGTGCTCTCCTCATATCTAGGGAAGCCTCATTTCTTGTCTCCACCTCGGGTTCCCCAACTCGATGAAGATCCGCTTTGCTAACCCCTAGTTTAGAGGCCCCTTGCCCTTCAGACTATGGCGGCACACTAGCCAGAAGGTCAAAGTCCTCTACTTCCTCCTCGGACTCATCCCTCAATCGATGTAGCAAGTCCGGAGATAATGCTCGACCACTAGCACTCCTCTGAGGCTTACAAGACAATCTTTTCCTTGGTCTCTTCTTCTCGAGATCTGGGGAACTTGGAGCCTTTTTTTATTTTCTTGTATTTATCCTTCTTTTAACATGGGGCTCGCTGGGAGCATCACAGGTGCAGGACTCATTTCAACATCTTTTGATAAACCTGTGAAAGAGAAGCAAAATAAGTTAGAAATCGATAGCGTAAAGAATTAAGCTCGAATGTAAATTATGTCACCATGAAGTCGGGCCTCCCACTGGCCTTTCAAAAGCTCGCGCAATGCGCGCTCGGAATATGGTTTTTGGGATACGATCCCCTCGACCCACTCTTTGAGATGAGGAACTGCACCTGGCACCCGAGAAACAACTGCACCATAGAAAATTGATAAGAGGAAGGGCAAAACGGAAAATGGTAAACAAATTTCTAAAAAGCAGGGTTATACTTACACTTCATATTCCATTTCTCAAGGAATGGTATATCCTAGGCCATGATTAGGTCCGATGTTTTCACTCGAGCAAATTGACCCAACCAACCTCGATCTCGACCCTCATCAATACTTGAGAATGGAGCTTTGCTTGCCCGACGAGCAAGTTTTATTAACCCCCTCGATAGAGTCAGGGACTGTAAAAACACATGAGATGATCGAGGGTGAAAGGATACCCCTCGATCTTACTTACGAAAAAAGGAGAAGGATAACTATCCTCCAGAAAGAAGAATGAATTTGGCCCAAGGTTACCTCGTACCTTTTACAAAAGGCAATAATGACCGTGTCCAAAGGGCCTAACATGAAGCGATAAGTGTAAACACTTAAAAAACCCTCCACGTGGGTAGCAATTGCTTCTTCAGGCGCAGGAACCACCACGCACTTGCTGACCCAGTAGCAGTCTTCCTTGACTTTCTCGAGAACGCTATCGGTGATTGAACAAATGTATCTCATGACCGGTTCGCACCGGCCCGATGTTGTTGAAGTTTTTCAACCTTGATATCGGCTCCGGTTGAACAGCCCGTGGGTATAAACGCCTTTAGAGGGGGTTTTGGTATAGGTTCCTCAGTGACAACAGGCGAAACATTCTCAGCAGGTTGAGAAGAAGAGGGAGTTTTTCTTTGGGGAACGGATTTTAAAGACTTTGCCATTATCTTTGAATAGAGGAAGAAGGAAAAAGATGGTGATACGAAGGAGATATAATCCGTAGATAGCTTGTGAAATACTTTCAGAAAACTAGAAGGCAGGAGGTCGTGAAGATAAGAATGATGAAGTTTCCGTAAAAGAGCACGAACGTTTGAATGAGGGTAATTATAGTCTTTCAAAATGGCGGGTCTCCCAAAGCGGCAGAACATCAACTGACACACGTTTGATGCTTTAAAAGGCTTTTCTGATAGGACATTTTCAATTTCCGTATCGTGTACCTTATGAGTCTATCGCCACTTATCAGAGTAAGAATAGGGAGCTCGTATAGTGAAGATCTGAGGCTCATAGAGTTTCTTGTCATTACTCTCCGAAAAACGATATACGGTCGAAATCGGGCTTGACGATATATGGTCGAGATCTGGTTCGACTGTTGCACGACAGACCGGGCTCGGAACGCAAAGGGTTGAAGATAAACTCCGAGTTTCATCGAGGAGAGAACATTGAGCCCATTATTCGGAATCGATGCTGACCCCGAACATGCTTGAGGGGAGAACACCGAGCCCGTTATTCAGAACCAATGTTGAACCAGGACATGCTCGGGGGGAACCCTCAAACTTAAATAACGGAAAGCCAGAATATCCATAGCGGGACGAACATCGCGGCGGGAATCTCGGCACAAATCAATGGAACTGTTTAATTAGAAAATCAGGAGATTTTTTAACTTATATAGAGTTGTACCTAAAGTAGGATTCCTCTACTATATAAAGAGGGGTCTAATTATTTGTAAGGGACTTGGAATCTCATCTAAAAATACAACTATTGATTGGTCTCTTGAATCATTATCTCATTGTCTTGTTTCAATTTCTATTATAATCAATCTCTACCCAAGAAGGACCAACCAACGTGGTCATCATCGATTAGCTTGGGTGGTTTGTATTCCTTCATTTATTACTTAATTTTAATTTCGAGTTGATTATTCATCATTTGTATCAAATTAGATCACGTATCCTTAAGACAACGTATAAATTAAATTGTTATCCGATTTTTAGGGTAAACAATTACTAAGTTCAAGAACGAATGATAATGGGGTTGAATTGTGATACAGGGATTCAATCCGAGCTTGCCGCTCGTCGTGATATGTTGATGACTGTTAATGAAATATTTTTGTACCCTATTGTTGATGTTGTTCTTATTGAATTTCTCTGGTTGTTGTTGTTGGTATATGGTATTGGAGGAGGACCTTGTTACAGGGGAGATGCTGCCCAAATTTACATAAACGAGCTACTAGTTTAAGTTGCAGACTTAGCCTTTACTCAGCACTGATTTTGAATCTCCTTATGCTATGGTAGATTGAGTTGAGTTGTTTGAAGAATTGCTTGAAAGGTATTAAGGACTCAATAGAGTTAAGGTATATTAAGGCTATCCCTTCTTTCCTTTTGGCATGATCCATATGATACAAAAGAAATGAGCAAACTCGCAACTTTCACAAATGACTCTATTCTTTAAAATACTAAGGGTCCTATATTCTTGATTTCCCATGTGTCCTATTGTTATTATATTGTCTGTTCATGGGTCTCAGAAAATACATACGTTGATTCAGTTTATTTGATGATATTAACCGAAGGCATATTGAACTTACGACATCCCGAGAGATCTTATTTACTTACTTCTTATGCATTGCCTTCAGTTATACATGTACTTTGAACCATGACCAGACGACGTTATATACGCATATATTATATGTATATGGGGCATGAAAAAAAGGTTATAGAGTTATATACGCACCACCACCTGATCAGCTGGTATACGTTGATGATTTCGCCCATAGAGGCCGAGATGATATGATAGGATGCCCTTAGAGGCTTGATGATGTTATATACGCATATAACTATGCATGATATGACATTTATACGCTTATGCATGACATTATAAATGTTTCATGATTCATAGAGCTATTCAAACTTACAGGTTGAGTTCTTTACTCCATGTTTCTTTCATGTCTTTTTATATATTGCTTTCATGCCATACATACTCGGTACTTTATTTGTACTGACGTCCCTTTTTCTTGGGAACGATGCATTTCATGCCCGCAGGTCCCGGTAGATAGGTTGACAGTCCTCCTAATAGGCTATCAGTTCCACGGAAGGTGTTGGTGCACTGCACTTGCTCCCCAGTTGCCTATATGGTCAGTATGATTTGGAATGTATTGAATTGTATAGTGGGGCCTTGTCCCAACCTTTATGATGTTTATGTACTCTTAGAGGCTTGTAGACAGATGTCATGTCTATGGATACTTGTATGGCCTTGTCGGCTTAGGTTTTGAGTGTACAGCTGATCATGTCGGCCTTATAGGCCTGTATGTCACATGTATAAGTTTCTATATCATGTTGGGTCGTCCTATGTCTAGTATTCCCTTATGTTTTATTCTGATTATCTCATTACGGCCCTTCTGGCCCATTTACCTACGATGGTGTGATAAGAAAGATATGTTACGTTGGTGCTTGGATGAGTAAGGCACTGGGTGCGTGTCGTGGCCCTCGAATTTTGGTCGTGACAAAAGTTGTATCAGAGCAGTTCCGTCCTATGGAGTAACGAGCGCAAAACATACACTTAAATTCTTCTCGCTGATCAAATATAGTATAGTATAATATCGTATCCACAGGGATTGGATTTAAATACTATTCTCGTAGTTTCTAGCTTGGTTGCTATCCAAGATTATCAACAATTGATATTTATAAGATTTCTAACTAATATTAAGAATCTAAAGCTATTGACTAATGACAATCGAAACAAAGAATAAGCAAAGAAGATTATCAATGGGAGAAGATAGGGTTTTGATAGGATAGGTGCAAGATAATTGTTCGGGATCTAACTCTAGATAATTCATTTCTAATGTTCAAGTGAGTCTCTCGAATTCACTCGATTATTAGTTCAAACGTTAAGCAATAACTCCTCTCTCGATTAAGTCTTAACCTCACAAGATGAATCAAGTTAAGCACGTGAAGATGCAAGAATGCGTAGTTGATTGGTCTTTAGGAAAACCTCTTTCGATTATTCTCCTAACTAAGTTTAATCAATGATTCAAGTAGCCTCTTTCGATTACTAAGAAGAATTAATGAACTTAACCAACAATATAATGCAAAGATATCACAAGTTATGCCTCTTTCGATTGCATGAACTAGTGAATATAGATGCAACAATTAAATCATCCAAAACGATTCAGCACATAAAACTAGATTTATAATCCACAAACAATCATCAATACACCAAATCCATCAATCCCTAATGAGAACTACTTCATAGACATGGAGCAATTTATCACAAATAAAATTAAAGTATAGGAGAAAACATAAATTCAATCCAAACTCGGGTCTTGAGTGAGGAAGGAATGACGAATTCCTTGTGCTTGTGTTCTTCCAACTCCTCCTTAGCCTCCTTACATGCAAAGTATGTCCAAATGTCTAGAAAATAATATTTTTCCATGTATTTATACAAAGTAGGGTCGGTCCCAGACGAAACCACCTTCACCTAACTGAAATAGGACATTGGCTCTGTAAAAATTACACAGGCTCCGCATGGGACGATGCTTCATGCGGCGCATTAGTGGGGAAAATCCAAGGAGCTCTACAATTGACAGGCAGGAGGATTTTGGCAGTCGCGGCACACCACGCGCCGCCCCATGCGCCGCGGTTGTGGAATTTTCTCAGAGTACACATTTTTTGCTTGATTTTTGATATCCAGACTTGGTTCTCGACCCCCGAATACGATCCCCGCTTAATCCCTTGGGCTTTTAGTTAGTCTTCAAGTCCAATTAGCTCGAATTAGCTCCACAACATCTACATAGCTTCGAATCACTCCTACAAGGTATAAAACACATAATAAGTGCAAAACACTATCAATTAACGCTCAAACACTATTAAAGTGAGTGAATTAGGGTGCAATACTGACTAAAACACGAGATTATAGCCCACCATCAACACCCCACACTTAAACCATTGCTCATCCTCGAGCAATCAAACTACACTTCATATAGACCAACCTTTTGCAACAACTCACCTAACTCATCATACCAAGACTATTTAAAACAGATTAAGTACACTACCGTAACATCCTTGCCTCAAGATTTGACTCAAAAGCACCACACATTTTCCACAACCCTCTCACTTACTCTAACACAGAGGTCAACGACATTATCTTTCCTTCATGATCATGTGCCCTTTCACAACAATAGAGAGTAGTTCCACACACAATAAACTTTAAGAACAAACAGGAACTCAAGATAGAAAGAATTCACTCACTCTCAGAAGTAGCATTCATATGCCACAAAAGACGTACCATAGGCTTGCTCGTAATGTACTACTGTACTAATTGAGCTTATTCAGTCAAGGATCAAGTAGGACTTTAATTGGTTATAATGTAGGCTACGGGATGGGTATGATGAATTTAGTTACAAGAGTGACTACACCTCCCTAAGCACTTTAATATATACAATTAACCATGCAAAACGCCACACTTATGTCAAACCATAACTCCACCTTCACATCAATATACATTAACTCCCTACTTGTTTAAGCACAATTACATCAAGTTACCACTATCGAGGAATATTTTCACAATCATACACTTACTTTTTTCCTTTCTTTTCCAATTCAAGTGGCTTTTTCTTTTTCAACATAGTTCACCTTTATCCTATTTCATTAATTCCACTCAAAGGCAAAACCAATCAACCCACACTTTAACTATTACAAAGTTCATAACAAATTCAGGTGCTCATGAGAGGTAAAGGTTCAAATAGATGGTCAATTCAAACAAATGGGTAAGTCTTGTAATGTGTTTGCCAAAGAAATAAGATCACATGCTCAAAGGGGTTAACTAAGATACATAACAATTAGATGGGTAGAAGCATATATCTGGCTCAACAAAGAAATGCCTATATCACTTCCAAAATTGAATAAACTACTATTTCGCTTTGAAACACACGAGGCAAGTTCTAGACATCAAATGCAATGCACAGAATACACAAAACCTCACACACATATGGCACATAACTCACTCAGGATTAGACTCATCAAGACACTCTAATCAAAGCAATTAAGCAAAGTTAAGATCATCCAATTTAAGGTACTTATACAAGATTCAAAAACTGATCCCAATCGTCACAACTAAAGCACTTACTATTCTCAAGGTGTAATAAAGTCAAGAGATATTGATTTCAATTTAAATCATAGTACAAGGTTTCCAACTCCTAAAAAAAATAAAAACTAACTACGCCCGATTCGAACAAAACCCTTGAAAAAGAACCGCGATACAAAGAAAAACCTAGGAGAAATTAGTACACTACCTAACAAAAGAAAATCTTTTTGTCTTTTCCCTTTCGACTTTGATCCCTCAAGAAACATGTCGATGATTTCCATCGTCAGGAAAATCGAAAATTTAAAATTTTTATGATATTTTTTCAAATTCTTTTTCTGTCTCTGACTAGTAAAACTAACAAAACCAAAAACTAAAACCGATACACATACATACATACAACATATCTCTCCCCCCACCCCCCCCCCCCCC